>APFE031336392.1:0-20665 GCA_000404065.3 Pinus taeda | reverse complement strand
CTTACATGGATGAAGATCAAAACAATGATCTTTCAGATGGCCAACTCGGTCACAGTGTTGGCATTTCACATTCTGTTGCTGTTGTTGTTGCTGTGGAAGAGGGGCAGAGTATGGAACAGCTGAAGCTGAACTGTCATGAGGAGCACGTGAATTGTCATGAGTGAATCCAACACTCTGAAACTGAATGGGTTTTGAGTAATCTAGAATATGAAAGGACAAATCCTTGTCATATCCAAGACTAGTTCTGTGCTTGTTGTGGACAAGCTGTTCCCAAGGTCTGATGATGGGCTTGGGAAGTGCAGACTGAACTTCTGCATCTGCATGTATATCTGCTTCTGAAATGAGCACTGAATCTGAATCAACTTGCTGCTTATGGGAGTCTGCTTCAATGTTCTGAACAGAAACAAGTTCAGAATGATGACTCCTCTGTTTTAATTCTTCTTGTTGAAGCCGAGATTCAAGCTCCAAAAATTCTACCTTTTCTTGTGTATACTACGGATAGGTTTTAATATCACAGAGAGTGTTCTTGCTGATTTTCATTGTATCATGATCAGTAGAATGCATCAAAGTTTTCAAGAATTCTAATACTTCAGTAATTTGAGCCATATTCTCCATTATCAAAATTACACTTTTTAAAAATTGATCACAACTATGACCCAATGTGGAAAAGTAACACACACTCACAATACAACAATATCCTCTATAAATGTGCACTAATTGACCAGTATGCAACCAGCAAGCACCAATTACTGTAAAGCAATTCAAGTTGATCTGGTTGCAACATCTTTGAATTCTACCTGTTGCTTCTTATTACAAACTGGGACATCACTTCTTATTTGGCATGGCAATTTTGTATGCTTGTGCATTTGAAAAAAGAATATTGAAGCCTATAGAAGTCTTCAACTTTACTCAAAATGACCTGTTGATTGAGGATATCATGGTACTAGATACTCACAACGAGGTTTTCATTTGGATTGGTCAGCATGCAAATTCTAAACTGAAGCAACAAATAATATATATATATATATATTTTTTTGAAGGACAAAAATACATAGAGCGTGCAGCGGTGTTTGAAGGGTTGTCTCTAGATACTCAGCTTTACATAGTTACTGAGGGAAATGAACCATCTTTCTTCACAAGATATTTTGCATGGGATTCTTTCAAGCCCGTGGTCCAGGGGAATTTATTTGAAAATAAACTTGTGATTCTCCAAGGAAACCCTATTCTAGCTGTTAAGAAATTAAAAGCCTAGTACACAACATTAATGCTGCATCCAATGAAAATATAAAACAAACACCTGAGAGTTTGAATGGTCTTCGAAAAGTGGCTTAACTCAAAAATATTCTGCACTGGCTGCCTTGACTTCTATTTTTTCATCAAGTAACGAATAAAAAGGTTCCAGTAAAGATGTGAAAGCATAATCCAAACCTACTTTGAATCAGTTCTCTCGAAGATCATCTGTTGGTTCAGCGTTATCTACTGCCCTCAGTGTAGAAACCAAAAGCCATCCCGCTAAAGACTTAACCATTCAATCTATTCTAGTTACTGATGCTGCAACAGTTTCAGATGCAACAAAGAATGTAACAAGCAATACAACAGATGCTGAAAGTGAGTTGCCTTGGAAGCATCACTGAGGTTAAATTCGTGGGTAGAATCCATGCATTTCTCGACAGAATGTAGCACCAACTCGAGCAAGTCGTTTGTTCTGTAGTAAAATGTGTCCTATGTTGTATTCTTTGGTCTTTCAACAATCATTTTCCTGCCTTGACAAAAGCATTCAATAATAGTTCCTCTTCTTATAATGGATTTGGGAATGCAAGCGTAGTTTCCAGAAGCCTGGAAAATGCTATAGCCGCACTATAGTCTGGTCTCAACGTACTCTCTTTCCTTGATAATATATATATTTATTATATATATATATATATATTATATTATATAATATTATATATATATATATATATATTATATTATATATATAATATATATATATATATATATATCTAATTGTAATGTAATAATTCCAACGCATATATGAATCCACCGTTTTTAATATGACCATAAGTCCTCTTGAAAAACTTATCTCATATATAAAATCAATTTTCTTAAATTGGTCTTCTTCAGATTATCACATGGACACATTTAAGGGTATTAAAAACTTCAAGACATAGCATACAAGTGAAACGTGGATGAGGAATCAGTCCACAAGCTTGAAGAGAGTCACAACATGCCCAAACTGAAGATAATTTCCAACCAGTTGTATGTTTTTTTACCACCAGTAAATCACTTCATAAAATCGGTCCCTTAGTGAGGTATGTTCAACTTCAAACTCAGAATTTGATATGGCTTTCAACACTGATAGAATCTCTTCCCTTCAACCAGAAACTCGACTCAAAACTAAGGTGATTTTTTTTTTGACAATATAGGTGTTTTTCCTTTGTTCTCAAAGAACCACACAAATAGTTGCGTTGATACAAGAGGGAGATTAGATTTCATTTAAGGGAGAATTGGTGCCATTTGGAACCAGAAATCAGCCTTGTCTCTTTTCCCAAAATACGACTTCTATTCTCAAGATTATACCAACAGAATTTGAAGGCAACTCATTCTCTTTCCAGCCGTGATTTGTGACTTGAGTCTTCTACCAATCAACACAAATCAGCCAACACAACATTTCACATAGACGACACCATGAAAAATATAAAAAATGGCCATGGAGTTCAACGCATATGGAGTTCAATACATCGATTCCACCTTATAATATGACACAGTCATAGTCATTCAGATGTACCCAATCAATGAAATTTCATTGAAATGTAACAACTCGAAAGTTGAACCGTTTTCGATCAGTGACAGAACTGCGTTATTCTGATCGAGGACAACCGGGAGAGTAACGCTTATTTATGCAATAATGGCAAAAATTTGATGCATTTCAATGCTCCAGTGACAACAATAACGAACAACTACCATTATCATTAACACGGAATTTAATTATTCAAACTGATAAACAGGCCTGGGGGCAGTGTAATACCGGACTTCCGTTGTCAAACCTCATGTTGCACAGAAACCCTGGCAACACTGTAGGAACGCTGGCAATGGAACGCTGACAGCACTGTAGGAGCAGGTATTCAATGGGAATACCAAGCATTATGAAGAGAGTTTTTGCAGGGCAGAATAGAAGCGTTTTTCCCTGGCAGAATATATAGAGCGCATGACTCACAAGCATTCAAAGCAACCTAAATGATAGGTTAGTATTCGCAGGAAAATAATGGCTCATTACAATGACTCAAAATGGAGCAGGACCAGCAATCGCCCGCTCTGATACCATGTTAAACACACATGGACAGCAAGAGAGATGTGAAAGATAAAACATGCAATACAATTTTATTAACAAGAGATTTACATTTATAGTACATTACGTGACTGTTGGGATTCACATCCCAAGGTCTCTTGGACTCCTTTCGTCCATTCGGCTTCCACACTAACCCATTGAGGATTAGGTGTCCAACAAAGACATATATAATGGAAACAAGGACAAGGTCTATGACAGGAAGTGAGTGGCAGTAATATAAGAAGAGATGGAAACAACCTTGGAAGGGAATCAATGAGATATCCATGAGTAGAATGTTCTACTAGAATAATAATTAAAAGTATGAATTAGCTAATAACAAGAGCTAACAAACTTAATTGGCGGTACAAATAAGAGTGTAACAATCTCAAAATTGGAATTAAAAACCTGTAGTGTTAAAGGAAGAAAGAACAACAAGGTGCCATAAATGAGCCATGGTTATGATAAGGTAAATGGTCTTGAGTCCATTGAAGTAATATATATAAATGATGCTGACCTTACTGGTTGCATGTAAATAATATTTTGAATACAGGTGGAAGTTATAAAGCATATATTTAGCATATATGTTGGAAAAGGGCATGGAATGAATGAAAAAGTATAAAGGTTCAGGGTTATACACAAGATAAGTATATTTTATAAATTACCATGAGAAATCAAGGGTATCAAGGAAATTCTTACATGTCCATGATAACAATAATCCTATACCTTCATTGGTTCATGGAAGAGAATGAAAACATATATCAGATGATTGTCGTGGACTTGTTGAGATTCATGCAGAAAACAAGATTGGTAGTACTGAACTAATATCTCACACGTAAATACGCTCGATTGACGCGTATTATATACAAAGGTATCATGCTAATCACATAAAATGAAATGAAGCAAATAGCCTGGTAATTATTATTTCTTCTATGTAAGTGATTTGTTCTACAATAGATTATACCAAATCTAGCAAATGAATGAATAAGTGAAAACAAATCTAGGACATTTTTATTATACTACATTAAAGTTACTGACATCGTCAAATGCATGTGGATAGAGGTTACAAATGTAGGTGAACTGCAGGAGGAAGGTGATAAACATGAAAACACACATACTGGAAAAGAAGGCATTCTCCTTTCTGATATTAGAAACACAAGGCAATGAAAAATAGGGAATGCTAAATTGCGGACAAAATAAGAATTTATCATTTCCCAGTCATATTAAAGCTTATGATATATTTTTTTTATATATATGTAGCAATACTTAAGGAATATGTAATTGGTACCTCTCACACCATTGATTGTAACAAATGTTGCAGGTAGCACTCAAAGGAGAATTGTCGGTCGAACGCCTTTGGATCTTAGATATAATCTAGGTTGAAGTATTGAAAGAAACATTGTACTTTTGATGCGGCTACCTGGGTGTAAGAGAGTAAAATATAGAATGCTTATCCAACACTAAGTACGAGAGAAGTGACTGGCAATATACACACCAGGGATAGTGTGAGTTTAGGGTGGGGGGGAGAATGTAATATCCCTCTGTGGATGTAATGAATTATTTAAGATGATAGTGTGTCAATGGGCATAGCAGGAAAAGGCTATGGAAAGACAAGGATAGACATGTGAATAAATAATTTGAAAAAATAAATAAGTAGAAGGGGTCGGAAATACTTGGGAATGAAACACCTAGAAAAAATATTCTTGCCAAAATAAAAGAAAATAATCTCATAGGTAAATGAGATTGGATAATTCTTTCATGATAAGAATTCTAGATAAAATTCTAGATAAGCTTAATGGATGAGAAAGAAAAATCCATTAAGTTGCTTAGCTGGAGAAATATGTTAAGCTTGGATAAGATAAAAGCGCCTCGGGAGAGAGGCTGACTTTTATGGAAAAACCTAGGCAATTAGATAAGAAAATCCACTAAAAGTGGGACGCTGCTAAAGGAAACCTTGTCATAAAAGAAAGGTATTAAATACCTGTTGAAGGGATCAACTAGGGGGGTTGTTGATTCCATGCAAGAATTTATCAGCTCAAGGGGAACCAGAGGAATTTGGTTCAAGGTTGGGTGGAAACGTGTTTCCCCAAGTCAATTTTCTCGTTAGGATTCGGTTAGAGATTTTCATTATTATTATTTCGTAATTTTCCTTTCGTTATCCACCTGGAAAACTTAGATAATGGATTGGTGTGTTGTAGATCTATGATTTGTTGTTAATTAATTATTTGTGTGCTTATTGAATTAAGAAAAATTGGGGTAATAAATGGTCTAATAAATATTGTTGTGGAGGTGCTTCCCGTGTATATGTTAGACAGAAGGAATTTGTGTTGTAGAAAATAAACTTGGTTCAAAGTCTGTGATTCTGGGAATTTGGCTGAATATAAGAAACAACTACATAAAATTGATATGAGAATTTAAATACATATTAAATAGATAGATTGATTAAAAATTTCATGAGTTTATTTATTGGAGGAAACATTGGATACAATGATTGATAGTTGGATGAGTTCGTTGTATTGTTTGCAGTAATACTTTTAAATATATCAGTCACACACAATACACAATCGACTTCCTATACAAATACATAGAAAAACTATTCTTGTTAACCATGAGCGGTATAACACCACAGTCGTGGTTGTGGAAGGGTGTAGGTGATAATTCCTACAGTCAATGTGGGACAGATAATTCTTTTATCTCTGTTTAAAAATTGCAGGATGGACAATTTTGGTAGGACGGTGAAATTAAATAAGGTAAGCAAGTGGTCACTTTCCTAAAAGGGTATACTCCTTTAGAAGACAAGGTGATATGCTTATTTGGAAAGAATAGTGCATGACCTTAGATTCAAATCTCTGGTTTCAGGATCAAGTCCCAAACTCAGGATATAGACCCACCATAAACACCTGCGTATTCTGAGAGGACTACACAATAGATACCTTGGCGGGAAGCAGGGATCACCTTCATTTCTAGCAAGATACTAGAGTTTTTAAGGGAAGGTTCAAAAACATAATTGAGAATCCTTACAATTTAATTATCCATAGTTCAATCTAACTAGCTCTTTTCCCCTCAAGTTGTAGAAATTTATGAATTGGTATAAGAACATGGGAGAGGAAAGTATAAATGGATTTATGTTAATTGATGTACTTACTCTATAGTTATCGCATAAGGTTATGGATAAACATATGAAGAACGTTCTCCAGGAATCCTTAATCATGCACAATCAAAATTCATTTTAATGTATATTTAGGGAAAAACTAATAATTGGGTACACGAGTGGGTATGTGACATGTAGAATCCAAATAATCTAGTTCTAATGTAGAAATGTAGAATCAAAATATTTTGAATAGTGAGAATAACCTACAAGCATCAACAACTTTCCAAGATTATAAAGCACAAATTAACAATGTCACTATATTCAACAATATTTGAAGATAACTTATAATGCCAAATGAGGGACCTTTTGTGAGTTTGTAAAAGTATCGCTTATAACAAGTCCTAATGAAGGATGAACCTTCCACCGAATTGACTCTTTGCCTCTGGCCTTCCTAAATGATTCTTGGCTCTCCAATTCTACTTGGTTAATATACATTAAAAAGTGTTTTCCTCGTCCCAAATAGGATGAAATGGACATATTAACAATGAAAAAAAATGAAAAGTTACATGTCCCTCCAACTTAGGTATTGTTTCTCCCTAATTTATATTTCAGTGGTTGCAAGCTTGACCATGGGTTTGACACCGGTTATCTCATATGGTTATAATTGATAAGAAATCCAGGGCATCAAGATTAGGCGATTTCTCTATTAATGATAACTACTTGTGAATTCTTTTTACTTCGATAGATTAGGATCTTCTTTTTGAGTTAGATTATTATAGTGTTTTTTTCATCAAACAACTATCAATGCATAAACAAAAAAGAGACAAGAGACATGATATAGGCTACCAGCAAGGGCCAAGACCTCTCCCACTTGAGAGGAAAATCCAAACAAATTCTTCTTTTTATAGAGACTCTAATTGATGAATATGGAGACTAAGACCCTTACCAAGACACAAAGCTTCCTTGATGAGATCCTTCTTGCTTTAGTCAACAATAGTCAAACCTCTGCTTCTTCCTCCTTCTCGGCTATCCTTCAGAATTCAGCTTCCTTTTTCTCTGCTTCAAATCTGAAACTTTTTTAGCCCTAATTAGAAACCCTTGGCATGTGTGGATGACCAACTTTGACCCTTGATTATCTTTGCTCTAGGGGGAGACCTCTTCTTGAAAATTCGGCTTGAGATCTTCCTTGTTCTTCACCCAAAATACTCTCTTACTATGACTGCAATATTTCACCCCTTTTCCTGCAACATACATGTTTTCAATCTTGCATGTTGTGAGTGTACTTGGCCTAAAAACAATCCCAAAACAATTCCAAAAGACTTTGCTCTTCCTTCCCTTATTTTCGTTGGTTATAATGCTTCTTCTTGATGAACTTCACATTTCTTTCTAGCTTTGGACCTTGATCGAAAAGTTGTCTTTGAAATGAGGCTGAGCTACCATATTTATAGGGGTTTGCCCATCAAATAAGCCGACTTGAGTTGAAGGTGAGATGACATTCCTTCGGTGTAGATCATTTACTCCATCTTGAAGCCAACTTGTTGGAGGTGCTTTTTCTTGGCCTTGGAGGGACTTTTTACTCTTTTAATAATTCATACGAATGTGTAACATGCCCAAGAAGGGTCCTTCATACATGAAATTGACACTATGGACTTTTATGACATGATGACAAAAAACTAAAGGATCACAATGGGAACCTTAACTAAAATAAAAGTTCTTGATCATGAAACCCATGATCCAAGTATTGCATAAATAATTTTATTTTCTTGTTTACATCAGTTACATAAAATCATATTTACACATGTCATTATGAAGATCGAACCTAGTTACACTTTTAAACACTTCCTCTAAAGTAGGGAGGTATTCATAATCCATACAAGGTACTTGGACATTCTCAATCTGAAGAATTCTCATAAGAAGAGTCAGATTGGTAACCCATATGTATAACATCATATCAACCAACATTGTCACATAGCAAGGCCTTTACTAACAACTCTATATCTCCACATGATCTGAGCTCAATGTTGGTGAGACCAATGATGTATAGACACCCTCATCATTGTCTCTCTCAGAACATACCACACCCAGGTTCTCAAGGTGTTTTCCACCAGGACTATTCTTAACTTGGATTCCCAATCCTCAAAGAATATATGTCCTCTACGACTACTCTTATCTTGGATGCCCCAACTCATCCTCAAAGAGCATTGTATGCAAGATGTTTACCCAATCCTTTATTTTTTCTTTCGAAGTGAAGAAAATAATGATGTGTCTACCTCTCCCTCTTAATTAAGGAGGACATGCCTATTCCAATTAAAGAATTTATTCATTCCTACCAAGTTAGAAATTTGTTTCCAAGGTCCCTCTTAATTAGGGACCTATAATAGCTCTCTAGGTGGATATGATGGGACAATCATCTGCTTAAAGAACTCCTCCTCACGATGTCATGAAATTCTCTTCTTTATTTAGGAGTCTTTATGCTTTTGGGACTTCTTCGTAGGGAACATACCATCCATCACTTTCATCCATGAGATAGTCATGTCATTATTTCTTTCATCGGAAAGTGATCCATCAGTTCAATCTGGCCTTCCTTCATGCCATGTTTCCTTCTTGATTCCATGTTTCCTTAAGGATATTTCATCCTATTACATGGACATCATGGGTGGAAGATATCCATAGATCTTCCCTTGGCAGCCCTGCACAAGCCCATCCAGATATCATTCAAAAATAAAGGAATGGACATTAAATTAAAGTTACCTTTGTGATGTTCTTTCATCATGACATCTTATACTTTGTATAAAAATCCTATATACACATTGACACATCTCCAGAATATATATACTATCAAGGGCCTCTTTCTTTTTCAAACTTCATTATAGTCTTCATATATTTCATGGAGATATCTTAGTCAAATCTCTCACTCCTTAGATGTTGATTTCCTTCTTCATGGTTGCACATTCGATCCCTTTCCTTCTTTCTTCACATATTTTCTTCCTAGGAAATTTTAATCAGAGTTCCTCCAACCAATGTCAACCATCTCATATTTCATATGAGGACATATTATGTTGATTTCATCTAGACAATGTGTGAGTCATGCCTTCCTACATCCTTTCAAATAAGGAGATCCTTTCTTTTGATCATGCTATCGAGATAGAGCATTTATCCATGTTACCTCTAACCATAGAACATTATTCTACAATATCGAACACAAGCATACATACCTCATTTTCCTTTAGGTCCTCCAGAATTCCTACAACAACTTCCTTGATTGAAGGAACTTCAATCCCATGATCCACTTCACCTTTTCTGTCATCATGCCATCATCCCATGAATTCCACAAGTTGGAATTCTAGATAAAAACCGTGCTTTTTTTTATTGGTGAACCTTCCGATGAAGATTCCAATAGAGGATATTGAGTATCCTCATCCACCATATGTTTCCTTTTGACATATGTATGATGAACCTTGTACTAGATGGCCTTTTATTTCTTTTCCCATGAGTAACACCTATGTTACTAAAGAGGTTTCCAAGATCTGTATCTTTCCATGGGTGAATTCCATGGAATTCAATTTTAACCATCTTTCATGTTTCTCTATGATGATGTCACAAGCTCTTTCTTTCAATGCTTCAATGATGCCATGATGCACCCTATCATTTTTCTTAGTGAATCATGATAGCCATATATTACAACATAAGACTTAAGAACAAGAACTTGAAAAGAACTTAGGTGAGGAAGACTATCTCAGTCATAGCAAAGATCTCTTACTTCCTCTTTCTTGGATTTCTTCTTTTCAACTTCCTCCACTTCTTCGGTGATATGCGCTTCTTCTCTACCTCTTTTTTTATTGTCCTTCTTGAGCTTAGGACAATATATTTTTTAATTCCCATATTCTTGACATCCATAGCATTGAATCTTAGCCATGTTCCTTCTCTTTTTTCGAAGAACCAAATTTTCCAGACTTTCCTCTTCTCTTTGTCATAGAAACATATGCTTGATTTTTTTCATTGGTTCTCACATCAGTTTTAGCCTTCAATATGGTTTCTTAAATCTTTCATAGTGATCATATATCCTGGAATGGAGTAGCTTCTTTCTTCCCATAAATGATTGAAGTAAAGTTACCCCACTAAATGGAGTCGCTTATTTCTTCCCCTAAATGTTTGAAGTAAAGGTTTCCTAGTCAAGAAGGGTTTCACTATGGATTAACTAGGCTTAGTTTGTGTACTGGGAGTAAGAGAATTTAGGAAGAAGGTGAAATGGAAATGATGAATAAAATGATATAGGCATGGAATGATGAGTGAAAGGGAGATTAATGCCTCCAATTCAATTTGGTAACTTCAAGGAGGTAAGTCAAGGGTTCATAGGTAGCCAATTTACATGTAAACACCTAAAATTTAGTTCAATATTAGACTTTAGTGGTTAAGATTTTACAAAATTAATGAAAGAGAGGATCACTTAAGATTTCTTTTCAAAGTAACTGTAAGACAATCCCTACCCCAATACCATATACATATGTACTTACTACTAAAATATTAGCATATGAAATGTTGTAATATTGAGAGTAGATGACTAGAAACTATAAGATAAGACTTAACTATATCGCTATAAGTTCCCACAATGTAACAAAATGTTCTTCAATGGCCTTACTTATTTTTGAAATTAAAAATTTCACAATGTTTCTAATCTCCAAGCGTGCCCTAGAACAAACCTACAAATGAAATTACACAAAAAACCAACACCACTTAGATAAGGGACATATCCTTGAACTTGTCATTGGATTGCTCACAAGTACTTCCATTTCTTAACTAATCCAATCCAACCTGCAAATGGAGTGAACAAATCCTTATATAGAGTTGAGCTCACACTCTTCATACAATCAAAATAAGATCCACTTTTCTCTCCTAGGAATAAAATAAAAATAAGATCCCCAAACTATTTGCTTAATAAAAGTAGTAAAAAGTTAATTGAGATCTCAATTTCCTCCAATAAAATAGGAAAACAAGATTACTATTGTTATTTCTAACTAACTCCAACAACCATGTTTAATCAATGATTAAATTAAGGGTTAGTTACAACTAGATCCTAAAATTAGTTAATGAAATTCTTTTTTCAAGTAATTCATAAAAGATAAACATGAAGTAGTTTGTTCAATTAACGTTAATAACCTCTATTTCTCAAATAATGAATACCCAATCATCAAGTTGGTAGACTATGTCAAAGGGCTCCTATATGTCACATGAGATACATTCCTCAAATAATAAATACCTAACCATCGATATGGTAGTCTGTGTAAAAAAGGCTCCAATGTGTCACATGAACTCTCTCTCCAATGGTGCACTTCACTAGATTCTGTAAGATGTGTAATGCACCAAAATATAGGCTAGATTCCCATAATAATGATCGATGATGCTTCCACATAGTGTGGGATATTTGACGCTCAAAATGACCTTTTTGGGTTAATTTTTGCTCTAAATCCTGTTGGAATTCTATTGAAACTCTGAGTTCTATTTTTGTGACGGTAGTTGTGTCCATGAGAGGGGAATAGGGGAATCTACCCTATCCATTTTCACTACATCAAAGACAACAAACAATCCTAATAAATCAATAAGTCGTGGTTACTAGACCAATTCACTGACCTAGTAAGATAAATAAGACGAATAAACAAATACCAAACATAAAGAAGGAAAACAAAAGGGCCAAATTAATTATACTAGTGATCACGGTACATAATTTCACTGTGGAGTGAAAGAGAAGGGGTTTCAATCAATTATAAGATGATCTAAATCATTGATTTTCCAAAAGAGAGATCAAAACATATGAAAAAACTTGCCAAAAAAACATAGCTCCCCATAAATGGAGCAATTTGAATGTCACGTATGAAACACCCTTCCATATGGCTGAAAATGTGTCATTCATACAATCAACTTGCTTTCCTAAAACAACCAAATTTTGTTCATGAACTTCAACTGGAACTTCGAGAATTTCTCTAAATAACTTCTTTCCAAAGGAATCCTCTAGACCACGATGATAGAGAGACCCTCTTTGAGTGCTTCACTATACATATAAAATACATCTTTATATCCGATTAAGAATAAATGAGATGATTTATTCTAGATTTCTCTAATTGAATTTCTTCTAAAAGAATCCTCTAGATCATGATGATATAGAGACCCTTTTAAGTGCTTCAAAGTACATAAAAAATGTACCTTTATAGTCCATTTAAAAATAAAAAAGTAATTTATTTCTTAGAAATAAAAGTAGAATTTGGTTACTCAAATCCCACCAAATAACCACTCCTTACCCATTAATATTTGCATGTAACACCAACTCTTCATTAAATCAAAATAAGATCCACTTCTCTCCTAGAAATAGAATACAAATAAGATTCCAACTATTTTCTTGATAAAAGAATTATAAAATTATTTTTTCTTAATAAAAGTAGTAAAATGTTAAGTGAGATTTCAACTTCCTCCAATATAATAAGAAAACAAGAATATTATTATTCTCTCTAACTAACTCCAACAACCAAGTTTAATCAATGAATAAATTAAAGGTTAGTTACAATCACATGCCAAAATTAGTTAGTGAACTACCATTTTCAACTAATTCATAAAAAATAAACAGGTAGTGGTTTTGTTCAATTAAATTTAATAACCGTGAAAGGACAATCCGTTGAATGGTAGCTAGGAGGTTCAATTTCTCCTCGACCCGAGTTCTATTCTCCGGAGACATGTTAGCCTATGTGAAAAAAAATGAACATGTTGAAAATTGTGATGAGTATTCCTATCAACCCAAAGGGGTAGGAAAATTTGAATATCTTGATATTGAGGTGAATAATGGCAGTTGTCATGATTCAATCCTTGGTCTTTCCCACAATAGTCCTCCAAAGTCACTAATTCACCAATTACCGTTAAAAAACTTCGACTTATCACATAAGCTCCATTCCTCAAATAATAAACCAACCTATATCCATCTTAACCTTAGATCTATCAAGCACTTAGAGGGATCAAATCTCTTGAGACACAAACCTCTTTTAAAGTGAAAAAAGATTTGATCCCTCTCAACACCTAATAGATTCGAGTTTAAGATGGATTTAGGCTTGGTTTTTATATACAAACATACCATATCTAGGTTAGAATAATCTCTCCCTCTTTCTCTTCCCTCCTACTCTACTCTCTCTATCTCCATCTCTCCCTTGTCACCCTTTCTCTGTCTCCACCTTTCTCTCTTTATTTATTTATTCTTCCCTCCCTCCCTCTCCCCTTCCATATCCATCTCTCCTTCCTCTCTCCATTTCTCTCCCACCTCCCTCTCACTCTCTCCCTCTCTGTCATCCAACTATGCCACTATCTCCTTTTCTCCCCTTCCATCTCTATGTCTCCCTTCCTCTCCCCCTCTCTCCCCTCCTCTCCATTCTCACTCACTCTCTCCATCTCTCCCTTGTCACTCCCTCTCTCTCTCCACCTCTATATTTTTATGTCTTTGTTATTCCTTCTCTCTCTCTCCCCCTCCCACTGCATCTTTCCTTCCCTCCCTCTCTCTCTCCCTTTCTTTCCCACTTCCCTCTCTCTCTCTACCCTCCAACTCTGTCACTATCTCCCTCCCTCGCTCCTCCCTCCCTCCATCCATCTCTATGTCTCCCATTCTCTCTTCCCTTTCTCGCCCTCTCTCTCTACCTCTGTCTCTCTATATCTTTCTTCTTCCCTGCCTCTATCTCCCCCTCCAACTCCATCTCTATCTCGCTACCTCCCCTCCCCTCTCTCTTCATTCCTCTCCCTCTCTCTCTCCACCCTCCAACTATGTCACTATGTCCCTACCTCTCTCCACCTTCCAACTATATCACTATCTCCCTCCTCCATCTCTCTCTCTCTCTCTCTCTCTCTCTCTCTCGTTTCCCCCCATATGATGGAGAATTTTCACTCTATGTAGTCAATGCTATATGTAATGTCTAAAATATTTTACATTTTATTTTTTATTGTGAAATGAGTTATGATTTTTCGGCATGTGGTATTGATTAGCCATAGTATTGTAACAAAATCTATTTACAAATTAATAATTTTGGGTGTGGATATCCATAGTTAAAAAACTTGTTATATTGTATGTTTATTATAAGTATATTGTCTATTTGTTTGTTGATCACTATTACTTTAATATTGACTAATAACAATGTAAACTTTGAAACAAGAATTGTACTGAGTAGCCATTTTTTAAGATAGGAAAAAAATCATTCGATTTTGAAAAGTGTTGATGAGGCATCAACCCCCTTTTTAGAGGGTTTATTTTTGGCACTTCAAATTTTCTAATGTATTAAGTGTGAATATTTTATTTTATTTTTATTTAATTTGGTATTTTAAGACATTTTTGACATTTTAAATTTTCTTATGTGCACATTTTTTTTTTAAATGTTGATTATTTAACCATTTTTTAATTGTCTAAACAAAAAAAAATTAAAAAACATAAAACAATGAGGGAAAAACAAAATACAAACTAAAAAAATAAACAACACAAATTAAAAAAAATAGGTAATAAGTAAATAAAATTATATTAAACATAGACAAAATTAAAAAACATGGCAAAAAAACAAAATATAAAATAACATATATAAAAAAGAAAGACAAAAAAACATAAAATGTGTAAGAAATAAATGAAGATTAATTTATAAATGATAAAAGTTAAGAAATAATTTAAAAACAATATCAAGAAACAAACAACATAATAAAGACAGAAAGATAAAAAAATTACCCAAACAAAGTGAAAGAAAGATATTGGGTTAAAAAAAAAACTTGTAAATAAAACATTCAAATAAAAATTTAACAAAAATACATTAAAATAATAAACATTTAAAAAAAATTCCACCCCCTCGCTGCCCACCCCCGTGGCCCAACCGACCAAAAGGGGTGAGGGTCGACCTTCCACCCCCCATCCTTGCGACCAAGGGGGTGAGGGCCAATCCTACCCCTTCACCCTCGGCTGGTTGGGCCACGAGAGTTGAGGGATGAGGGGCCTGCACAGTGATGTAGGAGCATTCAACTCAGAAATATCATTGTATTTTAGTAGACATAGGGGGTCTTGTGTTTCAAGGAAGTTGGTTTCCTATGCATCAAATTAATGTAATTCTAATGTTTTTTGAGTGATTTTATGAGAGTAGGATCTAATTAAGTATTGAGAGGCATATTGTAAATGTTATCGAATGAAGGAGAACATGAGAGAATCAGGATAGTCGAGAGTTCATAGGGATTGATAAATTTGGAAATTAATTGTAGATCTTAAATTAGGAATTAGTTCATGATTTATGGGATTGAGAGGATTCTCAGGGTTTAGTTGAAATTATTAAGGATTTGAAGCGAAATGGGTTACAAAACCTTTTGTATAAATGTAAGCCTAAAAGACATAGAGAGAGTTAGTTAGTTAGAGAGTTAGGAATTAGAGGAGTTTGATTGTAAGCATACGGGCAGATAGAGAAATAGAGGCCACTGATATTGGAAATCAAGCCCGAGAGAAGAAACTGTGTAAATACTTGTTTATGAATATAGAAATTTGATTTCAAACCTATGTGGAGTACATATGTGATTAAATTTTAATTATTTATAAACGAAGTGTTTTTGCATAAGATATGTGTGTGCAAACGAAATTGAGAAGGACAGAGCGCAAGACAATGTACAAAGAAAATTGAAGGTTAAACAATTCCAATGATGGACTGTAATTAAGCTTAGGAAGGAGTCAAATTGAAGATCAATGAAAGAGTAATAATTAAACAACAAAGCACGGTAACCATCAGATCGGCCAGATCGACGGATAACAACGACAAAAGAGAAATGGCAGAGAGTAAACTACGTGTTAGCATTAAGGGTTAATATTGAGATTAAGCGCTAAGCCTTTGGTTAAGAGTCTTTCTTAAAGGTTTTGACTTGAGCACGTGGGTAGTTTTCCAAAGGCGGAAGTGGTATCTCGTGCAGCCTAAAGGTTGTAAGTAATATTTCAAAATTTTACGCGATAAAACGTGGAGGCGCCACATAGCACAACAAAACAACTTTTCTAGCGTGCTTCTAAAATTTTATCAGTCGTGATAGTTGGAGCGCGAGATTGCGCAATATCCATTGGATCTGAAGGAAGAAATCAATGGTGCAGATTTGAAGCGCAGGTTGAGCATCGATAAATGCGCAAAGTCATGTGAATCGAAAGAATGGTAAAGTAATTATGAGTTAAATGGTTTATGTATAATTTCTATTATACACGAGTTATAATATAAATAAAGCGGAATAAATATATTATGGGTTAAGTTAATTTTAACCAAATTCTAAAGACCATGGTGTGGTTGATAAGCGTGGGTAATAAGAGTTATCCAAAGGTATTGAAGGGTCGTGTTTCTGCTTAAATGTTTATTAGAGTTTAGAGTTTGGATAATTAAATCAAACGTTTATGCATAGAGTTAATGAAGGAACATTAAACCTTGATTTAAGAGAGTTTTTCCTAAGTATATGATTGAAATTCCTGGGACATGAATATGACATGCATTTGTATACATACTGTGGATATTTGTGCCTAAGGCTGCGTCAATTTGGTATCAGAGCATGGTCAAAGCTCTTTTTAATTAAAGCATAATTGTGTAGAATGCAAGTGTGATTGTGAAAGAAAAAGGAGATCAGGTTATTTGAATATGATAAATAGAAGACATGACATAAGATGAGAGTAGGTGATATTTTTAAGAAGAGATTGCAGAAGCATAAAGAAAGCACAACGATGTTTGTTTTCTTGAGGAAAATGGAGATTCACTCGAATGTGAAGAGTGGATGGAGACTTCTTGTGAAATCATACAGGTATTATTTTATTTAACTCTGGTTTGAGTTTTGCAGGTTAAAAACAAAGTAAAGATTGATAGAAGCAGACAAACAAGGAAAACTGTATGTGTTTTAAAGAACAAAGTGAAGAAAGAAAATGCCAAAGAAAATGGAATATGGAGATAGATGAATGATGAAGAATATGAGAGGGAGAAGGCTGAGATAATAGTCCATCTTAAAGTACTGATGGAACTGTTACAGAGGAATGAGAAAGAATAGAGGTGTGGCTTTCTTATGAGAATAAATATAAGGTTGCATAAAGTACATGAGAGGAAAGAGAAAATGATGAATGCTCGACTGAAGGAAGAATTACTCAGAATAAATGAGTATTTGGAGGAAGACTTGAAGGCTGAAGCTTCAAGTGAGGCCAAAAGGTCACATGATTTTAAATCTGATAATTTGTGTATGTTTGCAGGTGAAACATGTGAAAAAAGACAATTCGCTAATCTTGTCGTAAAGGAGGAAGAAGACAGGCATAATCTGAATTTTATTCTGAAAGAAGATGAGATACATAGGTCTCACGTAAATGCCCGTACACAGTTGGGAATTTTTTTTACTTTTCAGCATATTGTAAGCACTGAAAGCAGAGGAAGTTTGACTCATTATGGCCAAAATCAAGAACAAGTAGGGAAGGATATCAAGCAACCAAGTGAAGGACTTGAGGAGATTGAAGAGAAGACCATTGAAATATTTCTGAGTCATGTAGAGCACTTGGAACAGCAGGAGGACTTGGTGATTGAATCATCAAGTGAGATCATGAGGTCTTGTGGTTTTAAAATTGACAAGTTGTGCATGAATGCAGATATTGCAGAAGACAAACCATCCTATGGAACTGTCTTAATTGAAGCTGAAAGTTGCCAAGCAAAGTATGATGATGATTATCTTTCAAATGAAGATCAAGTTGAATTATTACAGCATAAAGAATTCATAAATTCCTTGCTTAGTGAAGGAAATATATTCAGTGGAGATGAGACAATTATGTCTTATGATACAGTATTTGTTATTGGTAAGGACAAAGACAAATTGATTTTCTTAAATGGCCAAAGGAAGAGTGATGGATAGACATCTAAAACTATCACAAAAATGGAGGATCATAATTTTATTCTGATCGAGAATGAAGTAGTGTCACTAAGAAATTATACTTGTGACAAAGAAGAAGATAGTGAGGATTGTATGGAGCTTTTAGGAGAAATCCCAAGTGAGATGGAAAATTTATGGTGTGAGATAAGTCTTTTAGAGAAAAGGCTAGAAAACCAAAGAGTAAGTGTTCAGGTTGTAAAATCGGAGCTGAATGAGAATGAAGAAATTCACTACAGTGGACAAGACCAGGGAGACATCATTGAAGCAGATGGTGAGGAGGAGAGACTAGCTGACAATATCGTGAATTCTTTTAAGAATTTAAATCAACATACTAATGTGCTAACAAAGGAGTTAGAGGAAAACTCAAAACATCAAATTGAAATGTTTCCAGAGAAGGAAAAGGCAATGATGCCTTGTATTTTTAATTCTGATAATTGGTGTATTATTGCAGGTTGTGATGAAGATACTGTTGCAAAGACAAAAATATTTGGCACAGGAGAACAATCAAATGAAGGAGGAAAATGAAGATTCCATGATAGTACTTAGCCCATGGAACAAAAACATTAAATCATTGGAAAGTAAATTTGCCAACAAGGAGCATAAATTAGATGTTGCAAAGAGAGATATCTTCAAGGATATTCAGGAAGTTTGGGTGAAAGAAATATCTACAACAATATCTGGAGCAATCTTAAGAGTAATAGCAGGAACTGAAGTAGAAAAAGCTGAAGAAAGTAATCAACGGTTTAAATATGAATGGACAACGTGCAGTGAAATGTAATGGCAAAGTATGTACCAGCCCAAGGATATGCTGGAGATGGAGATTGAAGAATTATGGCAGTTGATGATGAAACAATCTAGATTGAGGAAAATGACAGCAGGAGTGATCAATCAGAATTTGAAATTGATTGAAGAGAGGAAGATGAACTAGAAGACAACAGATATACAACAACAACAAAGGAACATAGCATTTAGACAACTACAAACTAAAGTTTTGGATCCTGGAGGTTTCTCTATCAATATATGAGAACACATGATCTGGATATCATGAATGTTTTTAACCTTGGGAGTCTGATGCATGAGCATTCGACTCAGAAATATCATTGTATTTTAGTAGACACAGGGGATCTTGTGTTTAAAGGAAGTTGGTTTCTTATGCATCAAATTAATACAATTCTAGAGTATGATCTAATTAAGTATTGAGAGGCATATTGTAAACGTTATCGAATGAAGGGGAACATGAGAGAATCATGATAGTTGAGTGTTCATAGGGATTAATAGATTTGGAAATTAATTGTAGATCCTAAATTATGAATTAGTTCATGATTTATGGGATTGAGAGGATTCTTAGGGTTTAGTTGAAATTATTAAGGATATGAACCAAAATGGGTTACAGAACCTTTTGTATAAATGTAAGCCTAAAAAGCATAGAGAGAGTAACATAGTAAGTTAGTTAAAGGGTTAGGAATTAGAGGAGTTTGAATGTAAGCCTACGGGTAGATAGGGAAACAAAAGTCAATGATATTGGAAATCAGGCCTAAAAGAAGAAACTGTGTAAATACTTGTTTATGAATATAGAAATTCGATTTCAAACCTTGGTGGAGTACATATGTGATTAAATTGTAATTATTTATAAACGAAGTGTTTTTGCATAAGATATGTGTGTGCAAACTAAATCGAGAAGGAAAAAACGCGAGACAACGTACATAGAAAATTGAAGGTTAAACAGTTCCAATGATGGACTGTAATTAAGCTCAGGAAGGAGTCAAACGGAAGATCAACGACGTAGTAAGAATTAAACAACAAAGAACAGTGATCGTCGGATTAGCTAGATCGACGAATAACAACAACGGAAGAGGAATGGCGGAGAGTAAACTATGTGTTAGCATTAATGGTTAACACTGAGATTAAGTGCTAAAACTTTGGTTAAGCGTATTCCTTAAAGGTTTTGATTTGAGCACGTGGGCAATGTTCCAAAGGCGGAAGTGGTATCTCGTGCGGCGTAAACGCTGTAAGTGGTATTCCAAAATTTTATCAGTTGTGCTAGTTGGTGTAAAAATTTCTGTTTTCCCACCCCGGTTTTCAGTTTCTCCTTATTTCTCCCATGTAGTTAAATGCCCTTTCCCATAACCATACATTCAACAAACTGAAAAAAATAAATTTGCTGAAAACACAAATTCTGGAAATTTTACAGAATGCTGGAAATTACAGAAATAAAAATCAGCAGTAATAAACAGCCATTAAAACACATTAAAACACTGATATTTTTGGTCAATGTGACCGTGGAAAAACCCCCTACAACTCTTGGGGAAAAATAGTTTGAGAGCTCTTCTTTATTTCTGAAA
>APFE031336388.1:119774-158598 GCA_000404065.3 Pinus taeda | reverse complement strand
CAGCAGCTGTTGTCTCCGACACGATATTAAACAGGACATCATCAGCTAGACACAATCGAATAGCACTTATCGCTCTTTCATCCATCTCGGCCCACTCATTATCTGTGATGTTGTAAGGCTGTTTAGATTTTCCCAACAACGCCTTTGCCACACCATGTTGGACAAGCAAATCATACATATTGACCTTCCAGATCTCGAAGTTGTTCTTTCCATTAAGCTTCTCGATTTCAAACCAAGCACTCTGAGTTTTCGCCATCTTATATCAACCAAAATACAATAATCTCCAAAATCTAACTGTTAAATACCAGCAATTAAAAAACTGCCTATGCGTTATATGACACTGCCTTTGCTTAAAAAAAAATAAAAAACAACAACCTTTTTCTGTGCAAAATTACAGTATAAACTGAGTATCAAACTCGAAAGTAATACATCCCTTTCATGCAAACCACGCGCCAGCAATCAAACCACGCACCAACAATCAAAACGCACCAATGTAAGTGCTTCCTTAATGGTCCATATGCTTAATGGTCAAAGCCAAATTTTAACCCAAAAAAAAAAATGACGACTTTCTTTACTTAGGATAAGTCCATCGTTTTATTTTCCTCACTAAAAGAAAATCGAATTCTTTTATGTGAAAAACAATCGAATACTTTTATGTGAAAAACAAGGCTCCAGTTTTCTATCGTTTTACTTAGCATAAGTCCATCGTTTATGTGAAAATCAGTCCCAAGTAGCGTTTGTTCAAGATAAACAGAAGACTTATGTCACATTATATAGATATCATCCTTCGTAGTAATAAACTAACTCTAGAATGCGAAGAACAACTCCATACAACCAACACTTTCATGCAGGTTTGAGGCGCACCACAAAACGGAAAACTCAATCAAAATAATGTCAGTCTGATACCAAATCTAACACAATTTTAATTGAAACGGGATTGCGATTAGTTGTATCCACGCATCAGCACCAGTGGAATACCACGCACGCTGCCAGCAAATGATCCACGCAACAGCAATTCTATAATCCACGCACGCTGCCAGCAAATGATCCACGCAACAACAATTCTATAATACATGCACGCTGCCAGCAGCAATTCTATAATCCACCACGCACGCAGAGAATCCGCTCAGCACCAGCACCTCCACACCTTTGCGCTCCACCTCCAGTACGCAAATCCAACTCGGCTAGCAATCACACATCATAGTTATGGTTGTTGTAAATCGCCACGCAG
The DNA here is from genome assembly GCA_000404065.3 of Pinus taeda. Lineage (NCBI taxonomy): Eukaryota > Viridiplantae > Streptophyta > Pinopsida > Pinales > Pinaceae > Pinus > Pinus taeda. Next base: position 157,367 of record APFE031336388.1, on the reverse strand, counting down.
GTGCAGCAATGCAGCGCAGGCGGATAGGATTTCAACACAGCTAGCGCTCAACTTCGCTCCACCTTCAGTCCGGTCTAGCTGCGCCATGCCTCCAACTGCTCTGATACTACTTGATGGAGATCAGATGCACAACAAACATAAAAGCATATACACAGCTATTTAAAAAACATTCAAAGGAAACACAGAGATTTAACGTGGTTCACCCAACCAATCTGGGCTACGTCCACCAAACATAGGCATCGACAATTCTTTATTAATCAAACAGGAGATTACATAATTAATCAAATCCTCACAAACTCTCGCACCCTCAAAACAATCCGTATGGATACCTGTTTTATAGCAAGGAAAATCTAACTGCCTCATAAATCCTCTCAACTTAAATTTAGGATGCATTAACTCCCTCCCAACAACCTGGAGCTAATCTAGCAACAAATTCCTATTGTTGTCATCTACTGAGATTTTTGCCTATTTTACATAAAACAGAAAATCTCAACATCATTGTCTGCTATGAAGCCCCTACAAATCCAACACCTACATGTGAACCATATTTCCCAATATTTCAAATTGGGTTCTCAAATCGGCTCAACATGAGAAACCCAACAACCTCTCTTATCTGTTAATGAAATATGATCCACACGCTACTCAATTTAGCTACAAATATACAATAGGATGTGCAAAAAATTGTATCACTCTCTCATGCACTCACTCACTCCATACCTCCAACAACATGACATACGTACACACACACACATAGAAATTCATCCTCATCAACCTCTAACCAAATATAAAGGGAAAATACCAGGGTATTGTTTTACTCATGCTCAATCAAATAAAAAGAAATTATTTAACCATTAGCTTCTCACACCAAATATCATGGTAAACCAATAAGTTGTCACACAGAATACCATGGGAGAAATCCTTGGTAATATTAACCAACCACAACTATGGTAAACCATTAAGTTCTCACACTAAATACCATGGGAAACATCATCTGGTAATGTTAGCCAACCATGTGCAACACAGTATAACCAAACTTTTATAGTCAGACAATCACATGTTAACACCTACAACCAAACACACTCAACAACATAACCAATCACCTGTAATAAACCGATCATTTGCATCACCAATGCATAACGTAACCAATTGAGAACATACATATTGCATATCCAAATATCTGCAACTAGTCAAATGAATGCTACAAGGTTGACAACAATGCTAGCCAATAACACTGCATCACAAAATCAATGCCAACAATCTCTCCCTTTGGCATTGATGGAAACCCTAGGTGAACCATCCAAATAATACCGACCTCTAAAACTTATCTCCTTAAGCACTCCTCCTTTCACATCAATGGAAAAGGGCTAAAATCATCAATGGTAGCCATAGTTGAATGGTCAATAACTTCACCTAGACACTAGCTAAATCTTATCAAAACATATCAACAAGCAATAAACTCTCTCACTCCCCTTGGCAGCGTGACAAACAATAGTAGTAGCAATAACTTAGTCAAATGCTCTCTCTCCTAAAGAAACAACAACAAACTCTCCATGTCAACGTAGTATGAGAAAAACATATGTATAATAGCAACAAGCTCAAGCAATAGCACCATCTACACAAACAACATTGTCAAGCCAAATCAAACAACAAAAACATACTTTGATCATCAACAACAACAACATAGAGTAGACATCGTCACTCTCTCTCGTAACTCAATAACCAACAACATCACCCTCTTATCAACATTGTTGTAACATACATGTGACAAGGTCAAAGAAACATTGTGACCATCCATATTGCATCAAGGAGCAACACAACAATCCTCATCTAATCAACAAGCACACAACAAATATGTTCCTCTTGAGAATGTAGTCAGAATAAAATCACAATCATGTCTTCTCTTAGTTGTAAGAACATTCTCTGCATGAGTAAGTGAGCTACAAATAACTCCTCAAATTGTTCAGAGAAGAAATCTTTAGCCACCTTTTCCTTCTTTCCATTGGAAGAGGCTATCAACCTAAGGACCATAGACTCAACACATCACCAATGAATTCACATGACATGACCAAAAGGTTTGAACATTAGCTATAGGGCTTCAGAAATGAATTACAAGACTAATAATGAAATACAAAACTTATTACCATAATGTTCATAAGCCCCTACATCCATCATTATAATGCATGGAACAACCTCCTCGATATGCATAGATTACTCAACCAAATAGACATAGAACTCTTGACTCAACAAAAAGACATCATGTTAATGTAGAGCTTACACCAAAGTCTCCAAAATGCCCATAAATGACTTATCTTTCTTTATGCTTATCGCAACTCAATTCAAAAACCAATCAATCCTCTCATCACAAGGCCATATAGACATACTACATGAATGGCTCATTACAAGATTTAGCCCATACATCGGCCATACAATATATAACAAATGATCAATACATCATACAACTAGGCACTTGGCCATACACATTAATGTTGCAAAAATAAATTCTTCAAAGGAAGAACTGCAAACATGAAAATTGTTAGCAATAATGTACTAGCAGTTGCAACTAATCTTTGTCCCAAGCATGTGTACGAGAGATCTTCTTTTTACAAAGGCTACTCGTGGCACTAATAGAAACATCAACTACTCGCTCTGCCAAATTAGCATTCCATGTGAACCTTCTACACATCACCTCCAGAAAATAACTAAATAATCTGAAAGATACATCAAAAATTTTGCACTCAATGCTTGCTTTTTTTTCAAAAGAAAAACTGTTGCTTCTATTATAAAATAAAAAACAATACATATACTTAGTCCATAGCTTCATCCTTCCAATCAAAACAAAGTGTTGGATAAGAAAGGATACAGACTAATATCAAACAATAACTATTTTCTAACAAAAGTTATGTAATAGTCCATATCAGCATAAAGTCAACCATTAACGGAGTATTATAATTCACAATTGCAGCTAAATGCAAATGCTAGAAATTGGATATCATCAAAATAATTGCAAAATCCACATAGAGTCTCGTTGTGGGGTGGCGATATGTTCATGGCAGATGGAGCCTACCCTCCTCCAGGACCTTGTCTTCAACCAAGTATCTATAGTGCATTATACCAGAAAATCTGCCACGCCAGCCTTGGAGAGGTTGTGAGTGATCGAATTACATTTCTGGTAAACATTTGAGATGGTGTATGAGAGTAGTAGAATTAGGATGTGCTTGATCCTCTTGAACCACCCGAGGAGGAGGGGGTGGGGGGAGGAAGAGGACGGGAAGAATCTAGTCGTTCCCTTGATGCCATCAATCGATGCCTTAGAGTCTCCATAGATATTCACGGAGTTAATGTTCTTATGGATAACAAATCAAAGCATCCCCCATAAAGCCATAGCCTCTACCTTGGTATTGGAACCAAAGCCACCATCTCACCATATATGATATTGAGTTCCCCATTCAATGTGTAGCACCGCGCCACATCCACAGTCTCCATGTTGGGTAGCACCATCAAAGAAACTGGCAGGGGTCTGATAAGTAGAGGGCCTCATCCTATAGGATCGATCAATGATATTCTCACTAATGTAGGGGATGGCCTTTGTCCAATTTAGAATTTTGTGTATAATCCACAAATAATTGAACTTTTGTCCCTCAAATATGAACCTGTTCCGAGTGCTCCAAATTTCCCAAATGATGAAAAGAGGGAGGGTCCTATAATTCTTCTAACCATTCATCAAATCTATCCTGAACTCTTCAAAATTGCACATCCTCTTGTAAGTGAATCGAACAAATTCCACATCGGATTTGTGTATGTACACAGGGAGAAGATATGTTGTGCTGATTTAGAGTCTGCCATAAAAAAATACATATACCAAGGTGCTGATTTAGCGTCCTCCATAAAAAAAATACATATACCCAGCCCCAATTGTCCACTTTTTCCCAGATTATCCCACATGAGGATCTTATTTCTCTAAACAAGCTACATAAATAGAATAAATCTGGTGGGGACCTTCCATTTCCAGATTTTGGCAAACCACAATCTTTCCCACTGAGCTTCTTTCTGTGCCATCAAGCACATGTATCTATCCGCTACAATAGGTGTCCCTTTTGCTAACCTCCCAAACCAATGTAAACAGTCACCCCTCTATCAAAACAACCTCCCAAACCAATGTAAACAGTCACCCCTCTATCAAAACAAAGTCCCCCGCTGCTCAAATTTTTGATATATGAATTCCATTCCATAGCGCTACTACCCGCCAGGTGCATTTCTACGCATTTTCGAAACTGGACAGCTGATATAGGTAGAAAAAACCCCACGTTGTATCATAGACAATGCTTTCTCGCTCAATATATTTCCGGAAGCAACCCCCCAATAAAGGATCCAAGCCAATAAAGATTTTGTGGCCATTAACGAAACCCCAGACCATCCCAAGACGACAGCATTCCCAGGCTTTTTCAAAAGATCGCGAGATCAACGATCCACTCGAGAGACTGTTGTTTGTAGATTCCATTCCATATGAATTCCATTCCATAGCGCTACTACCCGCCAGGTGCATTTCTACGCATTTTCGAAACTGGACAGCTGATATAGGTAGAAAAAACCCCGCGTTGTATCATAGACAATGCTTTCTCGCTCAATATATTTCCGGAAGCAACCCCCCCAATAAAGGATCCAAGCCAATAAAGATTTTGTGGCCATTAACGAAACCCCAGACCATCCCAAGACGACAGCATTCCCAGGATTTTTCAAAAGATCGCGAGATCAACGATCCACTCGAGAGACTGTTGTTTGTAGATTCTCTGTTGTTTGTTATTAATCAATATTGTTAGTTTTCATTCTCTGTTGTTCCTCAACTTTCTTTTAGTCTTCAAATCATAGCCTTTTCACTTATTCGATCTTTTGTTTTTTTTTGTCCATTGCACAAGTTTCAACTTGACTCCATACATACATACAACAGTAATTATGAGTATTGCTTTTCCCCTCGAGTCACATGTACAACTTCTCCATGTCACTTAATTATGACTATTGATTACCTATGATGTACGCTGATGGGTCTCGGAACACGGGTTTCAAAAACCAACAATGTAAAGGTTTCGTATTTGCAAAGGGTGCTCCTTCCTATCTAGGTGCACCAATATTCCCAGTGGCTACATATAATGGGAACCAACAACGGATCAGTCTGAAAATTTTATGAGTAACCTTTCCTATTGTAATATAAATCTCTATTTTGATATGTTTATTTTTTTATATCTTAGTTTTTCTTGAATTGTGGTTTACTAAATTTTATTAAATGTATATACAGGAGGATCCAGACGGTAACGGTATCAGATGGTCTTTATATTGCAGTTGTCTATAATGATATTTTTTGGAAGCTTTTCCGGTGGGTTTTTCCGGTCAAAATCCGGCAACAATTTATTGGAATCGCAAGTTTGATAGCTAGTTTCTGCACAATCAAAGTGCCCCAAGGGTTTTTCAGGGTGCTGAATCCAAATATGCAGTTAAAAAACCATTTTAACTGCAACAAATCAAGATTTAAGCTCAATTTCCTCCCCGGATTCCGTCACCGGAATCTCCAAAAAGTCGCATTATAGACAACTCCCTTTATATTTAGGTGATCAACTCTGGGGTTGGCGGCCTGGTTCACTCTCCAAGACTCTTAAGTCAGGATTATGGTGGAGTAAAACAGAAATGGGGAGCGGACATTTTTCACATGAAAAGTATGACCGTAGTGCACATGCAAGGGACATAAAAATGGTGGGAAAACCCTTCACACCAGAAATAAGTTTGTCAGCCGAATCTTTTGGAAGCTGGTCTGTCACCGAACTGTGTAATTCTGAGTCGTGTCATGCCATAGTGTACGCGTGTCATGACAGCAAATATTCTAATTGGAGTAAGGCGACCCATGGGTTGCTGTCCTCCTGCGAAGCTGCCACAACAATGGCCGCCGATGCTTTGCGCTATCCACTATTTTCAATCACCGCCTTCGATAATCAATTCCTTCGCTTCAGATTCTTCTATCAGTTTTATAAATCCCTGAACAATTCAGAACCTTTAGTTTTTTATTTCAGCACGCTAGCTGTTTTGTAAATTGTGACATAACAAGCGATTGAGATTTGCAGAGGTTGTGTATACTGTAAATATATGTCGGGCTTATCGCTAGCTGTAGCCCCTCGTTTGCAGAGCGAGGTGGGCGAAGGCGAGCGGGATGTGAGAGGGCAAGGTTTGATGGGCGGCGTGATGGGTTCCCTGAGAGTAATTGAACTCCAGCTGGTCGCTTTCATTCTGGTTTTTTCGGCCAGCGGTTTGGTACCTCTGGTAGACCTGGTATCTCCGGTATTTGTGTCGTTATATTTGCTTGCGTTGTCTCGGTGGGCGTTCCCGAGCTACAGGAAACCCGGGAACGCGGCGATGATTTTCCATGGGAGCCGAATGTTTCAGCTTTATGTTATCGTGGGCACCACGGTAGGCCTTTTCCTGCCCCTCTCCTACGTTCTTGGAGGGTTTGCCAGAGGAGACCAGGACGCCGTTCGGTCTGCAACACCCCATCTGTTCCTGCTCTCTTTTCAAATTCTGAGCGAGAATATCATCACGGGTTTGTCCATATTTTCGCCGCCGGTTCGGGCTCTCGTGCCGCTTCTCTACACTGTTCGGCGCGTTTTCCTTTTAATTGACTGGACCCACGCAACGTTTATCAATAGCAAGGTGCCCAAGAATCCGCGCATTCAGGTAACTCTTGTACAGTGAGGTCCTCTAAAGGTCGAACATTGGGTAGCTCGGTTAGGTCGTTTGGTTAGTTTTCAATGTTGGGTACTTCTCAACATGGGAAGATGACAGGCAGATAGTTTTTTAATCCTTAGTAGTTTTAGTAGTTTTTAATCGAATGTTGATTAGTATTGAGTAGACTGCTCAATGTTCTAGTTTTTCATCCAATATTGATTAGTATTAATTAGACTACTCAAAGTTCGGTAGTTTTCATTGTTTGGTAGCTTTCAATGTTGAGATGGGTAATTTTCATCCAAAGAGATCGGTAATTGAAAATTTTCAATATTGGGCAGTTTTCGTCCAGGGTATTTTTCATTGTTGGGTAGCTTTCAATGTTGAGATGGGTAGTTTTCATCCCAAGAGATGAGTAGTTTTCAATGTTGGGTAGTTTTCATCCCAGGAGATGGCTGGTTTTCAATGTTGAGATCGGTAGTTTTCATCCCAAGAGATGGGTAATTTTCAATGTGTGTATTTTTCAATGTTGGGATGGGTAGTTTTCGTCCCAAGAGACGGGTAGCTTTCAATGTTGGGTGGGTAGATCATTTTTTAATCAACCTTTTACTTTGGCCATTTTTGTTTATTTTATGCCTTTAGCCTACATTTTCCTATTTGGAAAAATGAAGAATAAGAAAACAACTTAAATTTTGGCTTTACCTGAGAAAGTTAGTTAGTTTTTCATTCCTTGGTTGGTTGATAGGCCAGTATCTCATAGCCATTTTGATAACAAGCTCACCATTTTGATGTTATGCTTCGGGTCTCATCTTTGGTTCAATGTGCGTGGTTTCTATATTTGATCATGCTCAACTCAAATGCTGCTATCAGCTACTAACAGTAGATACTTTACCAAAGACCTTGGCTTTTTATTTTTTATCTAAATCAAAATACTAATATTAATCCATTGGGAAGTTAGCTTTGAGGATCGGTAGGTCGTTTCTTAATCCAGATGGGTAGAACATTTTTTAACAAATTTTGGCCTTTAGCCTACTTTATACAAACTACTTTATACAAATCGGTGGATCATTTCTTTTATTAAAGTTAGTCTTTAGACTACTTTATATACATATATAGATGTATAGATCATTTTTTAATTCTTTAATCAAGTTGGTCTTTAGGCTACTTTTTTTCCCTTCTTGAAAAACAAAAAACAAAAAAGCAACTTAAATTCTGGCTTTACCCGAAAAAGTTAGTTTGTCATTCCTTGGTTAGTTGATATAGGAGTATCTCCTGACCATTTTGATAACATGCTTATCATTTTGATGTTACATGATAAATATGTTCATAACATTTTGATGTTATGCTTCGGGGCTTATCTTTGGTTCAATGTGCTTGGTTTCTATATTTGATCATGCTCTACTCAAATGCTGGTAACAGCTACTAACAGTGGATACTTTACCAAAGACCTTGGCTTTAATTTTTATCTAAATCAAAATATTAATTCATTTATATGATAAAGATGTGCAGCAGTTTGATGGGGCTTAACTTTGGTTCAATGTGCTTGGTTTCTATATTTGATCATGCTCTACTCAAATGCTGGTAACAGCTACTAACAGTCGATACTTTACCAAAGACCTTGGCTTTAATTTTTATCTAAATCAAAATATTAATTCATTTATATGATAAAGATGTGCAGCAGTTTGATGTTATGCTCCGGGGCTCATCTTTGGTTCAATGTGCTTGGTTTCTATATTTGATCATGCTCTACTCAAATGCCGTTAGTATCTACTAACAGTAGATACTTTACCAAAGACCTTGGCTTTAATTTTTATCTAAATCAAAATATTAATTCATTTATATGATAAAGATGTTCACCATTTTGATATATCTTCGGGGCTCATCTTTGGTTCAATATGCTTGGTTTCTATATATGATCATGCTCTACTCAAATGTTGTTAACAACTTAGTTACTAGCACTAGATACTTTACCAAAGACCTTGATTTTAATTTTTATCTAAATCAAAAAGATTAATCCATTGGGAAGTTGTTTTTGGGTATAAGTTATGTGTCGATGTCATAGCCCCCTTTGTCCTTGTAGTGTTCAAATCAATTGAATCTAAATTTTCATCAACTGGGTATTTAAGTTTGGCTTAATGTGACACAGCACAGCCCCTTTTAATTATAGTGATAACATTTCTAGATTTTCATGTTCTTTGTGATTTATCTTCAGATAAGTGACTGTTAGTACACAGATAGAGCTAAGGTGCATCATTCTATTTAGCATCATTCTTATCCTACTGTTTTTTAAGTCCTCTAGGTTTTTCTATTTTATTTAGCGTCCACGCTCATCTGCTTTTTTTCTACGTCCTCTAGGCTTGTTTTTGAAGTCCTCTTTTTCTACGCCCTCTAGGTTTGTTTCTGAAGTCCTCTAGGTTCCTCTATTTTATTTAGCCTCACTCTATTTTATTCAGCATCACTCTGCTATTTTTCTACGTCCTCTAGGTTTTTCTAAATCCTCTAGGTTTTTCTATTTTATTTAGCACCACTGTCATCTGCTGTTTTTTAATTCCCATAAGTTTTAAGAGAAGATCTGGAGTTGGAGTTGAAAGGATCTACGTACGTGTTTATGCTCGTGTAATTTTTATTATGTTGTAATTTTTAATTTATAAATAATATTTTAAAATGGCATCTTTGTGGGATTTAAAAAAAAAAGTATTTAAGTTTGGCTTAATGTGACACAGCACAGCCCCTTTTAATTATAGTGATAAGATTTCTAGATATTTCATGTTTTTTGTGATTTATCTTCAGATAAGTGACTGTTAGTAAACAGATAGAGCTAAGGTGCATCATTCTCATCCTACTTTCTTTTATGTCCTCTAGGTTTTTCTATTTTATTTAGCATCACTCTTCTATTTTATTTAGCATCAACTCAAATGCTACTATCAGCTACTAACAGTAGATACTTAACCAAAGACCTTGGCTTTTTATTTTTATCTAAATCAAAATACTAATATTAATCCATTGGGGAGTTAGCTTTGAGTATCGGTAGGTCGTTTCTTAATCCAGACGGGTAGGACATTTTTTTAACAAATTTTGGCCTTTAGCCTACTTTATACAAATCGGTAGATCATTTCTTTTATTAGAGTTAGTCTTTAGACTACTTTATATAGATGTATAGATCATTTTTTAATTTTTTAATCAAGTTGGTCTTTAGCCTACTTTTTTTCCCTCTGTGATAAACAAAAAACAAAAAAGCAACTTAAATTCTGGCTTTACCTGAAAAAGTTAGTTTGTCATTCCTTGGTTAGTTGATATAGGAGTATCTCCTGACCATTTTGATAACATGCTTATCATTTTGATGTTACATGATAAATATGTTCATAACATTTTGATGTTATGCTTCGGGGCTTATCTTTAGTTCAATGTGCTTGGTTTCTATATTTGATCATGCTCTACTCAAATGCTGTTAACAGCTACTAATAGTAGATACTTTACCAAAGACCTTGGCTTTAATTTTTATCTAAATGAATTAAATATTAATTCATTTATATGATAAAGATGTGCAGCAGTTTGATGTTATGCTCCGGGGCTCATCTTTGGTTCAATGTGCCTGGTTTCTATATTTGATCATGCTCTACTCAAATGCTGTTAACAGCTACTAACAGTAGATACTTTACCAAAGACCTTGGCTTTAATTTTTATCTAAGTCAAAATATTGATTCATATATATGATAAAGATGTTCAGCATTTTGATGTTATATCTTCGGGGCTCATCTTTGGTTCCATATGCTTGGTTTCTATATATGGTCATGCTCTACTCAAATGTTGTTAACAACTACTAGCTACTAGCACCAGATACTTTACCAAAGACCTTGATTTTAATTTTTATCTAAATCAAAAAGATTAATCCATTGGGAAGTTGTTTTTGGGTATAAGTTATGTGTCGATGTCATAGCACCCTTTGTCCTTGTAGTGTTCAAATCAATTGAATCTAAATTTTCATCAACTGGGTATTTAAGTTTGGCTTAATGTGACACAGCACAGCCCCTTTTAATTATAGTGATAACATTTCTAGATATTTTATGTTCTTTCTGATTTATCTTCAGATAAGTGACTCTTAGTACACAAAGATAAGTGACTGTTAGTACACAGATAGAGCTAAGGTGCATCATTCTATTTAGCATCATTCTTATCCTACTGTTTTTTAAGTCCTCTAGGTTTTTCTATTTTATTTAGCATCTAGCATCCACTCTCATCTGCTTTTTTTCTAAGTCCTCTAGGTTTGTCTTTTAAATCCTCTTTTTCTACGTCCTCTAGGTTTGTTTTTTAAGTCCTCTTTTTCTACGTCCTCTAGGTTTGTTTCTGAAGTCCTCTAGGTTCCTCTATTTTATTTAGCCTCACTCCTCTATTTTTTAAGTCCTCTAGGTTTTTCTATTTTATTTAGCATCACTCTTCTATTTTATTTAATATCCACTCTCATCTGCTTTTTTTCTACGTCCTTTGTTTTTTAAGTCCTCTTTTTCTACGTCCTCTAGGTTTGTTTCTGAAGTCCTCTAGGTTCCTCTATTTTATTTAGCCTCACTCCTCTATTTTATTCAGCATCAGTCTGCTGTTTTTCTACGTCCTCTAGGTTTAATTCAGTATCACTCTGCTGTTTTTCTACGTCCTCTAGGTTTTTCTAAATCCTCTAGGTTCTTCCATTTTATTTAGCACCACTGTCATATGCTGTTTTTTAATTCCCATAAGTTTTAAGAGAAGATCCGGACTTAAAATATCTGGAGTTGGAGTTGAAAGGATCGACATACTTGTTTATGCTCGTGTAATTTTTATTATGTTGTAATTTTTATTTTATAAATAATATTTTAAAATGGCATCTTTGTGGATTAAAAAAAGGTATTTAAGTTTGGCTTAATGTGACACAGCACAGCCCCTTTTAATTATAGTGATAACATTTCTAGATATTTCATGTTCTTTGTGATTTATCTTCAGATAATTGATTGTTAGTAAATAGATAGAGCTAAGGTGCATCATTCTATTTAGCATCATTCTTATCCTACTGTTTTTTAAGTCCTCTAGGTTTTTCTATTTTATTTAGCATCCACTCTCATCTGCTGTTTTTCTACGTCCTCTAGGTTTGTTTTTTTAAGTCATCTGCTGTTTTTCTACGTCCTCTAGGTTTGTTTTTTTAAGTCCTCTTTTTGTACGTCCTCTAGATATTTCATGTTCTTTGTGATTTATCTTCAGATAAGTGACTGTTAGTAAACAGATAGAGCTAAGGTGCATCATTCTATTTAGCATCATTCTCATCCTACTGTTTTTCGAATCCTCTAGGTTTCTATTTTGTTTAGCATCACTCTTCTATTTTATTTTATTTAGCATCCACTCTCAGCTGCTGTTTTCCATGTTCTTTGTGAATTAGCATCATTCTCATCCTACCGTTTTTCAAATCCTCTAGGTTTTTCTATTTTGTTTAGCATCACTCTTATATTTAGCATCCACTCTCATGCATCCACTCTCATCTGCTGTTTTCCATGTTCTTTCTAATTTATCTTGAGATAAGTTACTGTTAGTAAACAGATAGAGCTAAGGTGCATCATTCTATTTAGCATCATTCTCATCCTACTGTTTTTCTAAATCCTCTAGGTTTTTCTATTTTGTTTAGCATCACTCTTTTATTTTAGTTAACATCCACTGTCATCTGCTGTTTTTATTTTATTTTATTTAGCATCCACTCTCTTTTTCTACGTCCTCTAGGTTTGTTTTTTTAAGTCCTCGTGCATCATTCTATTTAGCATTATTCTCATCCTAAGTAAAAGCTCCTCTAGGTTTTTCTATTTTATTTATTATCCACTCTCATCTGCTGTTTTTCTACGTCCCCTAGGTTTGTTTTTCTAAGTCCTCTTTTTCTATGTCCTCTAGGTTTGTTTTTCATGTCCTTTAGCCTCACTCCTCTATTTTATTTAGCATCAGTCTGCTGTTTTTCTACGTCCTCTAGGTTTTTCTGCTTTATTTAGCACCAGGTTTTTCTGCTTTATTTAGCACCACTGCCTTATGCTGTTTTTAATTCAGCCTCATCCTCATTTATTCACATCACTCTGCTGTTTTCTGCTTTTTTAGCACCACTGTCTATGCTTTTTTTAATTTCCCATTAGGTTTTAAGAGAATTTTCTTTTTATAAATAATAATTATTTTAAAATGGCTTCTTTTTTTTAATTCTGCCATAGGTTTAAGAGAAATTTTATTATAAAATAAAATAATATTTAAAATGGCATCTTTGAGGATTTTAAAAAAATAAAATATATTAAAAAGTAATTAGAAAAAATAATAATATTAAAAATAATTAGGAAATTAGAAAAGTAATGGTCACATGTAATGTTTTTTTTTTGTTTTTTGTTTTTGTTTTTTTTTAATGTTTTTTTTAATGGTTAAAGAGTATTTTTCTTTTTTAATCTTTTTTAATGGTTAAGAGCATGTTTTTCTTTTTTAGATAAAGCTTATAAAGTTTGAGTACGCTTAATGGTTAAGAGCATGTGTTTCATTGTGTGGGATTGATGATGGGTTTTTTAATGCTTTAGATAAAGCTTGAGTGGGCGTAATGGTTAAGAGCACTTGTTTCATCAAGTGGCATAAAGCTTGAGTGGGCTTAATGGTTAAGAGCATGTGTTTCATTGTGTGGGAATGATGATGTGTTTTTTAATGCTTTAGATAAAGCTTGAGTGGGCGTAATGGTTAAGAGCATGTGTTTCATCAAGTGGCATAAAGCTTGAGTGGGCTTAATGGTTAAGAGCATGTGTTTCATCAAGTGGCATTGATGGCAGGTATTTTAATGGTTAAGAGTATGTATTTCTTTATTAGATAAAGTTTGAGTGAGCTTAATGGTTAAGAGTACGAGCACTTGTTGAAACAAGTGGGTTTAATGGTTAAGAGCATGTGTTTCCTTTTTAGGTAAAGTTTGAGTGGGCTTAATGGTTAAGACCATGTGTTTCATCAAGTGAGATTAATAGTTAAGAGTATGTGTTTGCTTGAGTGCTCTTAATGGTTAAGAGCATGTGCTTGAGTGGCTTAATGGTTAAGAGCATGTGTTTCATTGTGTGGGATTGATGATGGGTTTTTAATGCTTTAGATAAAGCTTGAGTGGGTGTAATGGTTAAGATCATGTGTTTCATCAAGTGGTATAAAGCTTGAGTGGGCTTAATGGTTAAGAGCATGTGTTTCATCAAGTGGCATTGATGGCAGGTATTTTAATGGTTAAGAGTATGTGTTTCTTTATTAGATAAAGTTTGAGTGAGCTTAATGGTTAAGAGTACGAGCACTTGTTGAAACAAGTGGGTTTAATGGTTAAGAGCATGTGTTTCCTTTTTAGGTAAAGTTTGAGTGGGCTTAATGGTTAAGACCATGTGTTTCATCAAGTGAGATTAATAGTTAAGAGTATGTGTTTGCTTAAGTGCTCTTAATGGTTAAGAGCATGTGCTTCATTGAGTGGGTTTAATGATTAAGAATATGTGTTTTATTGTGAGATAAAGCATGTGTTTCTACATTAATAGTTAAAAGCATGTGTTTTTACATAAAATTTGAGATAAAGTTTGAGTGAGAGCATGTGTTTCTACATAAAATTTGAGATAAAGTTTGAGTGAGCTTAAGAGCATGTGTTTCTACATAAAATTTGAGATAAAGTTTGAGTGAGCTTAATGGTTAAGAGTGGGATTAATGTTGGGTTTTTTTAATGGTTAAGAGTATGTGTTTTTCTTTAGATAAAGTTTGAGTGGGCTTAATGGTTAAGAGCATGTGTTTCATCATTAGGCAGGCTTAATGGTTCATGTCTTTGCTCGATAAGAGCATGTGCTTCATCCAGAAAGCGAAAGTTTAATAGTTAAGAGTATGTGTTTCAACGTAAGATAAAGCTTGAGTGGGCTTAATAGTTAAGAGATGTGTTTCTACATAAAGTTTGAGATGACTCAATGGTTAAGAGTGGGATTAATGTTGGGTTTTTTAATGGTTAAGAGTATGTGTTTTTCTTTAGATAAATTTTGAATGCTTTTAATGGTTAAGAGCATGTGTTTCATCATTAGGCGGGCTTAATGGTTCATGTGTTTGCTTGATAAGAGTATGTGCTTCATCCAGAGAGCTTAATAGTTAAGAGTATGTGTTTCAACGTAAGATAAAGCTTGAGTGGGCTTAATAGTTAAGAGATGTGTTTCTACATAAAGTTTGAGATAAAGTTTGGGTGAGCTTAATAGTTAAGAGCATGTTTTTCTTTTTAAGATAAAGTTTGAGTGAGCATAATGATTAGGAGCATGTGTTTCTTCCTAAGATAAAGCTTGAGTGGGCGCTTGAGTGGGCTTAATGGTAAGGAGCACCTCTTTCCTTCTAAGTGGGCTTAATGGTAAGGAGCACCTCTTTCCTCCTAAGAGGTCAAAAGTTCAAAACCAGAGAGGTATAGTATGGTTAAGAGCGCCTTTTTCATCCTCCTAAGAGATCACAAGTTCAATCCTTCTAAGAGATCACAAGTTCAAAACCAGAATGGTAAAGTATAGTTTAAGAGGTCACAAGTTTAAGAGGTCACAAGTTTAAGAGGTTACAAGTTCAAGAGGTCACAAGTTCAAAACTAGAGGGGTATAGTATGATTAAGAGCATTTTTTTCATCCTAAGAGGTCACAAGTTAAAAACTAGAGGGGCAGTAAGATGTCACAAGTTAAAAACTAGAGGGGCAGAGTATGCATGCTTTAGCGAGTGAGAGGAAGTGCATGCGGAGTAGGTATGCTTTAGTAGACTTAGTGGGTGAGAGGAGGGGTTGTCTTTTGTTCCATAAACAAGATGTTGTCTTTTGTCCTACAAATAAGTAGGTTTCATTCACAAAAGTGTATTTGAGTGGGTTTAATAGTTAAGAGCAGTTTTCCTCTTAAGAGGTCACAAGTTCAAAACTAGAGGGGTAGAGTTTGTATGCTTTCCTAGACTTCTCGGCTTAATGGAGGTGGGTTTTTTGTTTCACAAACAAGGGGTTTTGTCTATCCTTTTAAGAGGTCACAAGTTCAAAACCAAAGAGTTAGAGTATGTATGCTTCGTAAACATGCTTTCGTAGAATTTGTCGGGGTTGTCTTTTGTTCCACAAACAAGGCTTGTCTTTTGTTCTACAAACAATGAGGTTTCATTCACAAAAGTGTATTTGAATGGGTTTAATAGTTAAGAGCAGTTTTCCTCTTAGGAGGTCACAAGTTCAAAACCAGGGGTAGAGTTTGTATGCTTTCATAGACTTCTCGGCTTAGTGCAGGTGGGTTTTTTGTTTCACAAACAAGGGGTTTTGTCTATCCTCTTAAGAGGTCACAAGTTCAAAACCAAGGGATAGAGTATGTATGCTTTCGTAGACTTAGAGTGGTAGAGTATATGCTTTCGTAGACTTTGTCGCTGAGCTGAGGTGAGTCTTTTATTGCACAAACAAGGAGGTTTCATTCACAAAATTGTTCAGTTTCAAAGTGACTTTAAAATTAGATAATAATAATAATAATAAAATTATAAAAATCTTATAATAAAAAAGAATCCTTACCTACTATCTATTAACATGTTATTTATTACCATGTTATCTATTACCTATGAACAATTAACATGTTATTTATTACCATGTTATCTATTACCTATGAACAGGTTATCTATGTGACGATAATCTTTTAAAATTCATTATTTATCTAATATTGCAAATTATAATGCAAAGTAGCATTAATATTGTAAATTATGTTTTACAGCTTATCTATGTGACGATAATCTTTTAAAATTCGTTATTTTTCTAATATTGCAAATTATAATGCAAAGTAGCATTAATATTGTAAATTATGTTTTAAGGTACTTTTTATTTGTATTTTTACAAAAACTAAACAAATGCAGGGACCTCTGGTGTCTGGGCAGAGGTCCCTGGGCTTTTAGGTTTTTTATTTTTATTTTTACAAAAACGAAACCAATGCATGGACCTCTCGGCTTTTAGGCTCTTATCCTTTGATTAACAATTAATAATTCGTATCATGTCATATTTATAAGGTACTTTTAACTAAACAAATGCAGGTACTTTTAACTAAACAAATGCAGGGACCTCTGGTCTCTGGGCAGAGGTCCCTGGGCTTTTAGGCTTTTTATTTTTATTTTTACAAAAACTAAACCAATGCATGGACCTCTGGGCTTTTAGGCTTTTATCCTTTGATTAACAATTCATAATTCGTATCATGTCATATTTAAAAAGCTCAAGAAGCTCAAACTTTAAAGTTAAAATGTCTATGTCATATTTAAAAAGTTCAAGAAGCTCAAACTTTAAAGTTAAAATGTCTATGTCATATTTAAAAAGTTCAAGAAGCTCAAACTTTAAAGTTAAAATGTCTACGACCATAACCGTAATTATAAATAAGGTGTGGCCTAGGTGTGGCCAAAGAACTGCATTTTTAGTTTTTATTTTACAAAAACTAAACATTTACACAAGCTCAAGAAGCTCAAAATTTAAAGTTCTTTTATCTTTTGGTTTTCCATTCATAGTTCATATCCATGTCATATTTAAAAAGTCCAAGAAGTCCAAACTTTAAAGTTAAAATGCCTTCCACCTAACTGCAAATGCCTTACTTTATGCCTTACTTTATGTCTTACTTTTAGGTGTAGCCATAGAACTGCATTTTTATTTTTATTTTCGCATGAAATTAGAAGTAGCATTTTTATTTTCACATAAACATTTTTATTTTTATTTTCGCATGAAATTAGAAGTAGCATTTTTATTTTCACATAAACTTAACAATGGTAAGAACCTCTGGTTTTTGATACTTTGGTTTAAGAATTAAGAGATTCAAGAATTCCTTTTTAATTCTAGGGTTTTTCCGCTTCCGCTTTCCTAGATTTTAGTGGAGGTGGGTCTTTTCTTCAAAACCAAAGGGATAGAGGTGGGTTTTTTCTTCAAAACCAAAGGGATAGAGTATATATGCTTTTGTAGACTAGGGGTAGAGTGTATGCTTTCTTAGACTTTGTAGCTGAGCTGAGATGGGTCTTTTGTTCCACAAACAAAGAGATTTCATTCACAAAATTGTTTACCTTTAGAAAAGTAGAGACTTAATTGTTTACCTTTAGAAAAGTAGAGACTTTGTTCTTGAGTGGAAAAGATCCACAAAATTATTTACCTCCAAAAAAGTAGAATGTATGCTTTAGTAAACTTTGTTGTTGAGTGGAAATGGATCTTTTGTTTCACAAACAAAAAGTTTCATTCACAAAATTGTTTAGTTTCAATGTGACTTTAAATTAATAATAACTAATATCAAAATTATAAACATCTCTTAATAATAATAATAATCAAAAATTATAAAAATCTCTTAATAATAAAGAATTTTTTACCCATTACCTATGAGCATGCTGTATTATCTCTAAATGTTACTACTTAATCTGGGAGCATTAATATTTATTGCAAATTATAATGCAAAGGAGCATTAATATTGTATATGTTTTAAGGTTATTTTTATTTTACAAAAACTAAACAATGCAGAGACCTCTGGTCTCTGGGCTTTTAGGCCTTTATCTTTTGATTAACAATTCATAATTCGTATCCAGGTCATATTTAAAAAGAGAAGCTCAAACTTCAAAGTTAAAATGTCTACGACCATAACTTGTAACTATAAATGCTTACTTTGGTGTATCCAAAGAACTGCATTTTTAGAATTTATTTTACAAAAACTAAACATTTACACAAGCTCGAGAAGGTCAAATTTTAAAGGCTGTAACTATAAATGCTTACTTTGGTGTATCCAAAGAACTGCATTTTTAGAATTTATTTTACAAAAACTAAACATTTACACAAGCTCGAGAAGGTCAAATTTTAAAGTTCTTTTATCTTTTGGTTAACCATTCATAATTCATATCCATGTCATATTTAGAAAGTCCAAGAAGTCCAAACTTTAAAGTTAAAATGTCTACAACCATAACTGTAAATGCCTTCCACCTAACTGCAAATGCCTTACTTCATTCCTTACTTTTAGGTGTAGCCATAGAACTGCATTTTTTTTTTAATTTCGCATGAAATTAGAAGTAGCATTTTTATTTTCACATAAACTTAACAATTGTAAGGACCTCTGGTCTTTGATATTTTGCTTTAAGAATTCATATCCCTAAGAGATTCAAGAATGCCTTTTTTAGTTCTAGTTGCCATGGCTATCAGAGCCCAGTGCAAGAACCTTACCTTTTAGCTATCATGATAATCGATTACCTTTTCATGGTCGTTGAATTATCATTTTATTCTTTTTGCAGGACAAGATATGGATCTGGTTTGGACGAGGTCTGGCTTCTGCAAATCTTATTTATTTTACGATTAGTCTCTTCTGCTTCCTCATTCCGAGATTCCTACCGCGTGCTTTCGAGAGATACTTCAAGGAAAGAGCTGACTGTCAAGGAGAAGTTGCCGAGATTGAACCTCAGAAGAAAGAGAAGGCGCAGAAGAAATCTGAATGATTCACATTCTATATAAATCCGAATGCTGTATTGAATGGGGCATGGTATGATTTTTTTCTTTTAAAGCTTGAAACTCTATGAGATTGAATTTCTTTTACCATGTAATTTATCATCCAACATGCCATTTTAGAAAATGATAATCTTGTGTTAAATTGATAAAATGTATTCACTCTCCGTCGCCATAATTTCCATTAAAAGTCTCTCTCTGCATATTGGTGCAGACAGGACATAACTTTTTTCTCTTCATGTATAGAATCTATGATCACAATTGGTTTTGAGGGACTTTGATGCAGACAGGACATAACTTTTTCTCTTCATGTATAGAATCTATGATCACAACTGGTTTTGAGGGACTTTGAGCTGGATGATCCTCGATTCTCAATTTCAGTGCCGTGCAAGCTCAAAATAAACTTAAAATATTTTAAGTCACAGCTTCTGTCATAATGTTTCTAACCTTCCATATCTGGTGTGATAAATTAATTTGTAACTTAAATGTAGACTTTAAAAAAATCTAGGAGTATTCCATTTAATATGAAAAATCTGCGATTTTCATCCGGACCATCCTATATGGATGGGTTTGAGCTATTTATTAATTTGTAACTTAATCTACGAATTCCATTTCTGTATGAACAATCTCCGAACTTCTGTAAAGCTTATTCCAGATGGAAAGCTGTGTGCTCTTATGTTTATATAGATGTTATATTTAATTTTTTTCACTCAAACATTTATATATTGTCTTTCCTTGAATGTGGAAAGACGAAGTTCTACATTCATCATTTATAAAGTTACATTGTCAGTGCTTGAATGTGGAAAGACGAAGTTCTACATTCGTCATTTATGAAGTTACATACTTTAGATCAAAATATCACCTTATTTGAAAATATCCTCAACTCAGTTTTATTGTGTATGCTTCATTCTGCTTCTAAAAAAAATACAATATATACTCTCCATTGCCAAACAAATATCAGAAGTTGATGTTTGCCTATGAAATGACACCAGCCTATTTTGTATTTTTAAGACTTAATCTCTTTTATATCTACTTGTAGATAAGAACTCCTCTTAGGACAACTCTTAGGATTTCTTAGGACTCCTCTTAGGATTAATGAATGAATATCAACTAGCAAATTCTTCCAAAAAGGTAACTAGCAATTCTTCAAAAAAAAAAAAGGAGGTACAAAGAGATGATTAATGAATATTAACTAGCGATTTTTCCAAAACGTAAAAGGTTATTAACTAGCAATTGTTCCAAAAGGTACAAAGAGAGGCCGATAGAATTATTAAATTGGAATTGTTAACTTTTTCTAGAAGAGTTAATTGGTTTTGTAGAAAACCTTGTTTTCTTGGACTGTATCATTTTGCAATTACTTTTCTTTAGATGTTTTGTTTATATCTATATTATAAGGAACACATTGAATGTCTTATTTCATTTCTGCTATCCTTACTAATATTTTTTCCATGCTTTTTCTTGATTAATTTGATGAAATATTCCATTATCCTTTGGTTAAAGTCCTCACGTGCATATTAGTGTACATCCCGGTAAGTTCAAAGCTCGAAATCCAACCAAAAAAGTCAATGGTAACACAGTGCACGTATTCAATTTGTAATGTAAGACTGCCATACAGAGCTCAGACAAATTACCTCCAAGATGGGTATCATAGTTTGTAGCCAAAACTTAAAAAACTCCGTTCTCAATAGTCAGAACGCTGACATCAAACATGCAACCGCCAAGTTCAAAAACAACAATATTTTTCTCTCCACCCTTCTTGTCACACCCCCAAGCCTACGGTAGTCTTCCAACCGTGCTATGTGAGGTGCGGCACCACCAAACACTTTCTTTTCACCAATATTTATGTTCATGGACTATGCTTAACCACTTATTCCTATTTAGTTTGTGATTCTCAACCAAGTAACCAAGTATTATTATATTGCCTTTATAGCAATAACTTATACACATTCATTATCAACAACATTAAACAAGAGAAATGCACAACAGTATAAAGGGAGGGGCAACTCCCTGCAATATGAGTTTGCCTGATATCAATATATTATACAATTTTCACTTTTACAATGCACAATTTAAATCTTGGGAAACCCCAAATTTACACTTAGCCAATTTTTCACAACTTCGGCAAACTCGGTTGCCCAGCTCGTCGGCCCCTTCGCACGGTCGTCGCACGATTCACCAACCCTTCGTTCACCTCGTCGCACGATCGTGTTGTTTGCCCAACTCGGGCGCACCTCCGAGTTGCCACACACGGGCGCCTCCAACTGAGACACACCTCAGTCCGCAATCTCAACACTCCAACAAGTCTTTGTGCACATTTGCACGATGGGCGGGAGCTCACCCGAGTTGCCAAGACACCCACACCAAGCCTTTGCACAAATTGGGTGCTACACGTTTATCGTGCATGCCTTGCCCAACCACCGAGCGCACCTTCGCCCAAAACCAAGTGCAAACTTCCACCGTTCGACTAGCCTAAGAATGGGGGCATGAGATATGCGCCTTCACCTTCTTGTGTTGCGCACTTAGAACTGCGCACTCCCTTCTCCTTGTGCGAAGATTCTCCTTGTGCGAAGATGTAAAGTGATTGTTCGATGATGATAAATGCTCCAACGCTATCACAATATAAACCAAGTGTTGGGGCTAAGTCTGGCACCCAGCCGACTTGCCCAACGCCTTTGCACACCCCTTACTATATCGCAAAACGCCCAACCATATGTCGGCTTTGCTTCCCTTCGTAAGTCGGCCTCCAAACGTATCGATCACTGCTCCCATGCGTATATATGCCAAGCCTCTTTCATATCGTTGCATAAGTATCGTCGCACGACCAAGAGACTTCGCATAACTCGTCGCATAACCGCGGCTCGCACGCCCAAACGCGCGTTCACCCACGATAATAGTTCGGGCGGTCGTGCCAAGGACCGCAGGTCCTTACATCCTCTTCCACCTGAAGTCGTCGTCCTTGACAACATACCATCTTGGTAGTTATCCACCAAGATCAATTGTATAATTCATGATGTCAACTCCTCCACATACTGCAAACATCTCTGCAACATATGTAGAACCATCGACTCCATCATGCCTCGTCCCGACAACCATCTGTCACCAAGATCACCATACCAAGGTATACACCCATCGGTATGTCATACATTGGAAATCATCTCAATCCATGATCATCGACCATCTTGTCACAATCTCCACATGCTGCTCTCCGTCGTGGAAGGCTGGCCCCTCCATCTCAAGCTACATGCCCACTGCAACATATCGTGTCGACCTCATCATGTGTCGTCCTCATGTGAACTGCTGCCATGATACTTCAACAAATAATAACACATCTCTGCACACTGTCGACCCCCATGTCTGAACTAGTTGGGTAGCTAATTCAACTGTCACGCTCAAACCATGAGAATGCACATCCTCATGCCACCATCAGTTGTTTCTCTGAACATCCCTTCACATCATCAACTCGATCAAGAATCCATCCATATAAGTGTAAGCCATGCTCAGGTCCATGAAGTAGTTCTCATCTCATATGCAACATGTTGTCCATGATGTTTGGTGTTAATGTGTTGCATGAAATCAACCACATCTATCCAACATCATCATCCATATGTGTGCCTCCTCAAAATGAAGAGACCATCTCATCAAACTCCAACTCTCGGTGTGCCACCTACAGGTCCATGAAGCAACCTATCTGCAATGTATCATCCCTCAAGTCTGCCATAGAAACAAGTATACACTTGCCTCATCTATCCATGTGCTGCCCATGATCATAGATCAAACAGCTCTCATGTGTCAAAGGTAGTTGAGTCTCGGCTCAACCCATGCCCAAGTGTTGCCACCAAGGCATCATCATCATCGTAACTCCATCACATCAAAGTGTCTCATATCGATCCTCTACATCAAGTCACTCTTTCAATCCATTCCCATACATGTACTTGAAAGTATGCACCCCATCCCTCATTAAAGTCTCTGACCTCAACTCCTCAATGCATCAGATCCTCCAAGTCCATATATGAAATCCCCAAAAGTCACACAATCTCATGTCATCATGAGCTCCATAAGTCATCCCTAGCCAACATCTCAACAAGCATACAAATCTCGGCCCAAAGGTCTTTGCAAGATGCCTCAGTGCTCCATGTAGTAGGAATGCTCCACAGTCTGCTCACAACTCCATCCTAGTCCATGGCCTTGTTGTACAAGAGTGCACGACCTCTCCATCGGCTTGTAAGTAAAACATCTCCAATTCACACTAGCAAATCCACTTGCACAACATCCCTACCTTGACACTTCTCATTGGATGCCCCTAAGTGACATCTCTACAAGTGCTCCTACATAATGTCCCTGCATAAGGCCATGCTCCATGTCTCCAACCTGATGTCTATGACTAAGTTGCCATGTAGTCCAACCAAGTAGACCCATCACAACAATCGGTCATCCTCACTCAAGTCTGCAATCTTCGGTCTAGTGAACTCGATCACCCAACCATATCATTATCATATGAGTCTCTCCCACCATAGCTCCCCCACTAAAGGTTCCATCGAGACTTGCTCTTGGTCTCGGCCATGAGAAGTCTACCCAAGCAACTCAAGTGTGTGCTCTCCAATCTGTCCATGAGTCATGCCGAGCACTTAGCCAATGTAACTAAAGCATGACCCATTCATCCGCAACGATCATCATGTTCTTCCCTTGTCACGGGCCTTTGTATTTTCTACCATAAGGTCACAAACAACCCCAACAAGTCCTGCAACAATCAACAATCCTTATACAAGGTCTCATCATAGTCATCCATGGTAAGATGCTCCCTTGCATCGACAAACTGACTTTGCCTTTCCCTGCATATGGTCCATCTACTAAATGTTCAAATGAAGCACAAGTATCAATACTTACTTCATCATCATCATGAGGTTCTTCCATGAGAGTACCCTCATCCATACATGTTTGCAAACTGTACGATCAATCTCAAGCTCATCTTCCATCATGATCATGTTTGCAATATTTTCAACTATCACGGCTTCCTCTCCCTTGGTAGCACAATCTGCAACTTCATCTTGCTCCATTGTCCATCTAAGTTGAAGAAGCTCGTTTTCAACATTCTTTTCCAAGACTGCAAGCTTCTCTCGAATCCGGGGATTCTCCTCTTTCATCCGCTTCAACCTGTATAAGGTAATCAAGAGCTTCCCTTCACATTCTTCCAAACCTGCCATGCCTTGTTGCACGTCTTCCCCGGTTCGCACTTCGTTTGGTCCACAGATGCCCAAACAGTGTATACCTGCCTACACGCAGTTCCACTTGCCAACCCTTGGCAAACACTCAACTTGTGTGAAACAGCACGTAGTACTACTTGCCCAACTTTACGACCTCCGGTTCCAACCTTCACCAAGTTCCTTGCAACCATGAACCAGCCCTCGTTCCACTTGTATGTGAAATCAGCTTCCTTCACCTGCAAGTACCTGCTTCCATTGTCACTTCATCACGAGCAACCTTACTCACTAGCGCCAACCGAGCTCTGATACCAACTCACGATAGTGTAGTGGGATTAGCACTTTTTCATTAACCTGCTCTGATACCAACTGTCACGATAGTGCAGTGGGGTCAACGCTTCATCCGCAAGCTTCACCAGCTCTGTTACCAACTGTCACGCCCCCAAGCCTACGGTAGTCTTCCAACCGTGCTAGGAAAGGTGTGGCACCACTGAACACATTTTTTTCACCAATACTTATGTTCATGTACTACGTCTAACCACTTATTCCTACTTAATTTGTGATTCTCAACCAAGTATTATTAATGTGCCTTTATACCAATGAACACCCATACCAGCATTTTACAAGAGAAAATCACAATGGTATAAAGGGAGGGGCAACTCCATGCAATATGAGTCTGCCCGATATCAATATATTATACAATTTTCACTTTTACAATGCACAAGTTAAATTTTGGGAAACTCCAAATTTACACTTAGCCAATTTTTCATAACTTCGGCAAACTCGGTTGCCCAGCTTGTCGGCATCTCCGCGAACACTCATACACATTCATTATCAACAACATTATACAAGAGAAATGCACAATAGTATAAA
Source organism: Pinus taeda (assembly GCA_000404065.3). Lineage (NCBI taxonomy): Eukaryota > Viridiplantae > Streptophyta > Pinopsida > Pinales > Pinaceae > Pinus > Pinus taeda. Next base: position 132,146 of record APFE031336388.1, on the reverse strand, counting down.
GGGAGGGCCAACTCCTTGCAATATCAGTCTGCCCGATATCAATATATTATACAATTTTCACTTTTACAATGCACAAGTTAAATCTTGGGAAACTCCAAATTTACACTTAGCCAATTTTTCACAACTTCGGCAAACTCGGTTGCCCAGCTCGTCGGCACCTCCGCACAGTCGCCGCACGACTCACCAACCTTTTGTTCACCTCGTCGCACGATAGTGTTGTTTGCCCAACTCAAGCGCACCTCCGAGTCGCCACACACGGGCGCCTCCAACCAAAATACAAAATCAAAGCTCTACGTCATGAAAATTACGAAAGGCAAACCACACTGCAAAAGGCATGAGGCCTAGTACTCTGAAAACCAACCCAGTAATCTGAAAACCAACCGGATCAATACCAACCAGATCGATAGTTAATATTTACATATGCAGAAAAATGTGAAAACCCTCTTTACAACCGGGAACAAAAGAGAACCGAAAGTAAATGACTTGGTGGTTGTTCCGTACATTTCCAACCATATAAGTGCAGAATAAATAATAAAAATGATATTATATAATTCTTGAATCCACCGAATGAGAACTTTTAAATCCATTTAGTTGAAGAGGGTTTTGACCCCAGCTGTTATATTCATTGTTTAATGGTTGGTGTGAAAACCCTCTTTACAACACGGAACAAAAGAGAACCGAAAGTAAATGACTTGGTGGTTGTTCCGTACATTTCCAACCATATAAGTGCAGAATAAATAATAAAAATGATATTATATAATTCTTGAATCCACCGAATGAGAACTTTTAAATCCATTCAGTTGAAGAGGGTTTTGACCCCAGCTGTTATATTCATTGTTTAATGGTTGGGTTACAAAATATTAAATAAATTGCCTATAAGTTTGTAGCGCCCTGATCAAAGAATGTTGATACTTATATAGAAGTCACTGTTTAAATGTGGAACTCTGAAATTAGAATTTCGTGAAAAATAAATGAGCCAAAATGATTTAGTCTATAACCCTCGTACTCCCATTACAGAGAAAAGAAAGACAGAAAGTGTTGTCTACTGATCAAAGAATGTTGATACTTATATAGAAGTCACTGTTTAAATGTGGAACTCTGAAATTAGAATTTCGTGAAAAATAAATGAGCCAAAATGATTTAGTCTATAACCCTCGTACTCCCATTACAGAGAAAAGAAAGACAGAAAGTGTTGTCTAACGTGGCTGGATTGGTTGAAATCCCCAATTAATGGTTTGATGGCCAATAGGACCTGTGACATACGGGATGGGTCAGCACGAGAACTTGGAAAACTCTCCCATTACAAAGAAAAGTAAGTGTTGTCTAATGTGGCTGGATTGGTTGAAATCCCCAACATAAGGGGATGATGGGTCAGCAAGAGAACTTGGAAAACTCTTAAAAGAGAGTTGAAAATACTCGCTCGAGACAGACATAATTAATTTGCAACGAACTTGCAAATGGTAGAGGAAATAAGGATAGCCAATAGTCGATAAAAAGATAAGATCCAATTTTTTCAATGCATAAGAAAGAAAAGGTAATAATTTCACCTGTGAAATCGCTGAAGGAAGGCCAAAAACTTTTGTAAACTCTGTGAGACAAATTATGGAAGGAAGCGTCAGAATCTCTTCCAGAGGGAAAAAAATAATAAGAACTTGAATGGAAGAGGAAATAGGATTAGTGAATAGTTGTTGATAAAAGGGTAAGATCCATTTTTAGTAATGCATAATAAAGAAAAGGTAATAATTTTACCTGTGAAATAGTCGAAGGAAGGTCAAAACCTTTTGTCAACAACTATTCACTATAATTTTAGAGAGAAGACAAATTATGGAAGGAAGCGCCAGAATCTCTTCAAGAGGAAAAATAATAATAATAACTTGTAACGAGTAAGTTGATTGGGTCAACCTATAGGACTTCTCACCAGTAGCCAAGGCTAATTACAACCATTGCTCGACACAGGCAACAGAGTAGACACCGCAGAAAAGTACGCTCCTGAGGATATTGGTTGAACTACAATAAGACACTCGCCATTGGTGAGGAAAGCATATAACCAGTGGTAAACAAAAAATAGACCCCAATATCCTTAACCTGCCTGGATCCTTGCCAAGGGTTTTATTGCAGAACTTCACCTCCAGAAAGTCATGGTTTGAATGGTTGGATGTCGAGCAAGACACTGGAACCCCAGAAGAAGAAATGAATGTTGCCGAGGCCTGATATCTCATAAAACCCTAGAGCCTTAACAATAGAGTTAACAAATTCGCTGCAAGAAAGCCACTATTAACAGGCGAAATTCGATCATTATGCGGAGGAGTAGCCGCGAAAATCCTCTGGCTCGGCTTTCAATCTCAAGGGACTTTTTTTTTTGACATCCCCGGCCCCAAAAACCACCGCCTCCCCATTCTTGCCATTTTTGAGAGCCACAGCAGGCGGTAACCCGCCCAAGCGCCTACTCTTATTTCCAGTTGTTAAAGTTACCCATTTAGATTTCTTGTATTCCTATTTTATTTTTGGTTTTAGATAGACTGTGATCTAGTGGGCTGTTAAAGTATTCTTATTTCCAGATGTTAGGTCACTTAGTTAAATTTTCTGTATTCAGATTTTATTCTTATTTTCAGATGTTAAGTTACTTAATAAATTTTCTGTATTCAAATTTTAAAGTATTCTTATTTCCAGATGTTAGGTCACTTAGTTAAATTTTCTGTATTCAGATTTTATTCTTATTTTCAGGTGTTAAGTTACTTAATAAATTTTCTGTATTCAAATTTTATTCTTATTTACTTAATATTTTCTGTATTCAGATTTTATTCTTATTTTCAGGTGTTAAGTTACTTAATAAATTTTCTGTATTCAAATTTTATTCTTATTTACTTAATATTTTCTGTATTCAGATTTTATTCTTATACTTAATAAATTTTCTGTATTCAAATTTTGATTTTATTTACAGATGTGAAGTCATTTTATTAAATTTTTATTCTATTTTACAGTTTAGTTATTTATTTACAGATTTTAATTTATTTATTTAAATTTACTTAATAAATTTTCTGTATTCAAATTTTATTCTTATTTACTTAATATTTTCTGTATTCAGATTTTATTCTTATTTACAGATTTTAATCATTTATTTAAATTTATCTATTTACATTTTAAGTGATTTATTTACAAATTTTAATTTATTTATTTAAATTTTTTGGATTAGTTTTGGATCATACCTAACAAAAAAATAATTATCTAACTTTATTTAAATTTTTATTCTTATTTACAGATTTTAAGTTATTTATTTAAATTTCTTGTATTAGTTTTGGATCATACCTAACCAAAAAAATTATCTAACTAACTAAAATTTAAAAAGGTTTTATTTTTGAACATGGCTATGATGTAGTTTCATCAGTATTAAAATAAAAATTATTAACTAACTAAAAAATATAGGAGATAAGGTTTTATTTTTGAACATGGCTATGATGTAGTTTCATCAGTATTAAAATAAAAATTATTAACTAACTAAAAAATATAGGAGATCTAGAAGTGAAAGCACTCTTAGATTTTTAGTCACAAGTTCAATTCTTTACTTAATTCAGTTTTATTCTTGGACATGGCCATTATGCCTCATCATTACTTCACCTCACCATTAAATAAAAAAAGGAGACATGAAAGTGATCACCATTACTTAAATAAAAAAGGACACTGGAAGCGATGGACTCCTAGATGTTAAATCACTCTTTCAATTCTCTACTTTATTCCATTCAATTCCCTATCTCAATCATGGTCCACCATTACAAATAAAAAAGGAGACATGGAAGCTATGGACTCCTAGATGTTAAATCACTCTTTCAATTCTCTGCTTTATTCCATTCAGTTCGCTATCTCAATCATGGTTTATTTTTAGACACTTTTATAGCTCCATCTTAAATACAGATCTAACATGAGGCAATAAAAATCCAATTTATAATTTCTAACATAAACCTATAACCAATACTATAACCGCTTGAAATCCAATATTTTCAAGTAATTTTTTTATGATATATTATTAAATTATTTTGTATATTATTAAAATTTATAATTTCTAACATAAACCTATAACCAATACTATAACCGCTTTGAATCCATATTTTTTAGTAATTTTTCTATGATTTATATTCTTTAATATTTTGTATATTTATTTAATTTTTATTTTTTTAATTTTTTTTTAATTTTTAATTTTAAATTAGATGAATAAATAACCACATACCTATACCTTTACACATCATGATCATGATTGGCGGTAGAATGATCCTCTCAACAAAATGACTACTATTACCTCATCCATTTACCTCCTAACTTAAAAAACACGAAACGTGTAAGTGATGCACTAGCTTGCTACTAGCTTTCTTCGTAATCATGAGATCATAATGTTGTCTTTATCGTGCCACGGGCCACATATAACATCTCAAAACCTCCGTTCACGTCTAAACGAAATTATTTTTTTAAACGGGTAACACGTTCCAACGGGCACATTTGTTTCGCATGTAATGTACTTCTTTGTATATGGCACTTCTCAACAGAGTTTTTTTAAAGAGATTTTTTTGGGAGTTTTTTACGGTGGGTTTTTCCTATCAAAATTTGGCAGCGATTTATTGCAATCACAAGTTTGATAGCTAATTTCTGCACAATCAAACCGTCCCAAGGGTTTTGCAGGGCGCTGAATCCAAATATGCAGTTAAAAAACCATTTTAAATAATACAAATCAAGATTTAACCTCAATTTTTCCGGCCGGATTCGTCACCAGAATTTCCAAAAAATAGCTAAAAACAACTTTTTTGTCAACAAAGTCATGTACCTCTCTTTGTATATGAGACTAGTCAACAAAGTACAGATCAAGAGAGTACCATCATTCATTTACAATTGGTCAATCAATATTTATCAACTTATAGTCTCATTAATGTAGGGAGATAATATATTTAAGTAGGTGCATTATTTAGCTATGGGTATATACAACTTTCAATTATTATTGTACTTATAGTCTGGTAAATATGCATCACTTTCATCATCATTCATTAGGGTCATCTTCGGATTAATTGAATTCCCATTGAGTAGAGTCATCTCTCTCGTTAAACCCGGAATCAAACCTATTATGAAACAAATACTTTGAAGTGAATTCTTGTTCTCTAGTGAAATCTTTAATAAGACTTCTTAAGAAACAAATACTTTGAACTAAGTGAAATGTTGTTGCAGATTGGATTGAATTCCCATTGATTAGAGTCATCTCTCTCGTTAAACCCGGAATCAAACTTCTTGTGAAACAAATACTTTGAAGTGAATTCTTGTTTTCTAGTGAAATCTTTAATAAGACTTCTTAAGAAACAAATACTTTGAACTAAGTGAAATGTTGTTGGAAATTGGATTGGAAAGATAATAAGACTTCTTAAGAAACAAATACTTTGAACTAAGTGAAATGTTGTTGGAAATTGGATTGGAAAGATAAATAAGAAGAGGTGAAATTAATTTAATTACAGATTTTGAGAATATTGTGAAATATATCTAAGAAGAATTATAGATTTTAAAAATACTCTGAAATGTAAATGAGAGAAATGATATTAATTGTTTAATTTATACTTCAAAGAAATAATTAATGTTGTTGGAGATTGGATTGGAAAGATAAATAAGAAGAGGTGAAATTAATTTAATTACAGATTTTGAGAATATTGTGAAATATATCTAAGAAGAATTATAGATTTTAAAAATACTCTGAAATGTAAATGAGAGAAATGATATTAATTGTTTAATTTATACTTCAAAGAAATAATTAATTATTTAATTATCTCTTATTAATGAAAGAAGAATGAAATTAATTATTTAATTTAACTTTATCCATCCATAGTGGACATCTTTATAACTACTACAAACAGCAAGAACTATTCTTAAATCTACTTAGAAGAAATGTTAGAGTCAAAAAATTATATGTAGGTTTTGACTATGTACAGAAATTACTTGCAAACAAATTCTTAAAATAGGAAAATATATAATGACGAGAACATAAAACAAATATATACAAAGATTTTCCCTTCGATCTCAAACAAAATCTGGACTACTTGATTGATTTTTTATTATATTCCTTTCAATGTTATAATGCATATATATACATGTTTAAACATTCATACATCAATCCACTAACCTTGGATTAGAACATAATTGTATTTCCTTTAACCAGATCTACAATTACCATGGGCAGAAAACCATCATGCTCAAAACCATGTGCAAACTCCATGCACAAAACCATGGGTACATACGCCCACCATCTTTGGGTTCAACCCCCATCCTTGGGTCTGCCCAACTATTATTGGGTTTGCATAAAAGAAAAAAAACTCGGGGCACTACCTCCGACCCCATGCAAAGGGGCTACTGCTCCCCCTGAAAACCCCCTATGATAATGTACAACACGTGGGGCTAGTTATAGAAAGAACATAACACATACCCAACATTCTTCCACTTGTTGTTTCCTCTCTACACAAGGGATCACTTGTTGTTTTCTATCGCACAAGGGATCATATGAGAGCTTAGTCACTGGTTCAATCCTGGGATGCCCATTGTTTCTCTACACCAAGAAAAGTTCCTATTATTCACATATGTTTTCGTTGCCTCTACAACATTCTTCAAAGTATCCACTTTTACGAACAAAAACTTTTTCTCTTCAAACATATCCCTCACCAAGCGATACTGAACATCAATGTGCTTTGTCTTTGAATGATAAGAATGGTTTTTTGCCAAGAAAATTTCACATTGGATGTCACACTCTATTCTTATAGCTTGTTGTACCAACGGCATACTTGAACACAATATTTACAACCAAACTACTTCCTTGCTTGCATGAGTGGTTTCCATGTATTCAACCTATGTAGTTTGATAGTGATACCGTGCCAAGGATCAGAATGACGTGGGTCCATGGGGCCAGCCACTACAGGCTACCTCTTGCTCATCCAAGTCACTGCTCCTCCAAATAGTTTAAACACTCTCTTGTAGATCTTCTCTTATCCATACCTCTAACTCCATTTGCATCAACAAAGCCATGGATGTCCAAAACTCTGTCCAATCCCAGTGTTCCTCGGTAACACAAACCATAATCACTAGTGCCACAAAAATACCTGAAAACTCGTTTCACTGTTGTCCAACGCTCCTTCCCTGGTTTTGATATAAACCTCCTCAATACTCCCACTGCATGTGCAATGCCCAGTCTAGTACAAATCATTCCATACATTAGGCTACCAACTACATTTGCATATGGAACACGGGACATGTCGTCTTCCTCTTCTTCTTCTTATGTCTTTGGACATCGTTCAATGGATAATTTTACACTTACAGGAGTAGGACCTTCACTGGTTCACTATCTTGAATATTAAACCTTTGCAATATTTTTTTGAAATACTTCCTCTGGTTTAACCAGAGCTTCCACTTTGCTTGATCTCATTTAATTTCCATGTCCAAAATATAGTTTGCAGCACGAAGATATTTCATGTCGAAGTTGGAGTATAATTGGGCCATCAAATCTTGGACAATTCTTTTGTCATTTCCAATAAAAAACATATCATCCACATAAAATACCAAATAAATAACACAATCACCAACTAATTTAAAATACACACAATGATCCACTTTTCTCCTTGTGAAGCCAAGTCCCTCTATATATGTATCAAATTTTTGATACCACATCCTTGTTGACTATTTTAACCTATACAAAGACTTTTTAACCTACAGATCAGTTCCTTCTTACCTTTCACCGCAAAGCCTTCAGGTTGCTTCACTTAGATCTCTTCTTCTAGATCCCCATGGAAAAATGTTGTTTTCGCATCCATTTGTACTATATCAAAATCAAAAGTAGCAAGAATAGCTAAAAGTAATGTAATAAACGCTAGCTTGGCAATAAGAGAAAAAATATCGCCAAAATAAATTCCCCACAATTGCGAATAATGTTTTTGTTACCAACTGAGCTTTGTATTTCTCCACCTTGCCTTATGCTTTCATCTTCTTCTTAAACACCCATTTTTTGCCCATGGGTTTCTTTCTAGCCACCAACTCCACTAGATCCCAAACCTCATTTTTGTCCAATGATGTCATTTCATCAACCATGGCCTTTTTTGAAAGTTTTCCATCCTCTGAATCCACTTTCTCCCTCATAGTTATGGGATCATCATAAATAATAGATAAAAGAAAATTTTGAACAAAAATTAGATGGACTACACCTCTTTGGTTTCTTTCTATCTCAAACTGATATTCTCAAAGCTAGAGTTTGTCACTCTTCTTCTTCTAATTCTTGTTTTGTTGTAGAATCTGATTCTTCCTCCTTCAGTTCAAACTCTATCTTTTTAGGTTCCTTTGGTAAGATTTCATATTCAGTAACATCCTTTACCTCTTTAAACACCACATCTTGGTTGTACACAACTTTCATTGTTTCTGGGTTCCAAAGCTTATAACCTTTTAAACCATCCATATACCCAATAAAGATGCACCTTTCATATTTGCTATCCAACTTGGTTTTTTGCTCATTTGGAACATGTACATATGCATCGCAGCCAAATACCATGAGATCTGAGAGAGGGTTTCTTACTAGTCCATACCTCATGTGGATTCTTATCCTCCAACACTGATGAAGGTGATCTATTAAACATATCGCATGCAGTGTCCACTACCTCGACCTAGAATTCCTCTCTTAACTCGACACCACTAAGCATGTTTTTCTTTTTCCGTCAACGTCCTATTAATTCTTTCCACAACACCATTTTTCTTAGGTGTGTATGGAGTAGTATTCTATCGTGTTATACCATACTTCTTACAAAACTCTTCAAATTCCTTCTTGCAGAACTATCTAGCATCATTTGTCCTCAACGCCTTGATAATCTACTTTGTTTGACTTTCAACTAGAGCCTTAAATTCGTTAAACCTATCAAAGACTTCAAATTTATTCCCAAGGAAATATATCCATGTATTCCTTAAGAAGTCATCTATAAATGAGATAGTACATAAATGTACCTAATGATGGAACTGACATAGGTCCAAACATATAACTGTGAAAAAGCTCTAATATCATTTTCACCCTCTTAACACTTGAGGGGAAAGGACCCCCAGGTGCACCTCTCTTTGTATAGTTTTTTTATATTAGCGTCATGGATGTGTGGAATGTGTGTTTTTCTTTGTAGATAACCTCTTATCTTTTATAGCTCCAAAAATCACTCTTGATGTTTATGATGTTGTACTCATGGCCTAGGGCAACCCCTCATTCCAGACCTGGTCCAAATACTTAAAAAACAGTGTTTTACTCTCTATACACGACATTGCCCTGAGTTAAGCACGTGTGTATGCGGGTCTGTGTATACCCAACCCGCGTATATGTCTTAAAACACTTAAAAAAATTAAATCTCCTTAATTTTGGGCTAAGATTATGAGTTTTACATGTTGATTACCTATTAGTGCTTGTGGCCCAACTGTTCCCAACGAATTCCCAACTAAAAAAAACTACTTTGGGAGAAGTATAAAAATGCTTCAATGAGAAGGCCTAAAGGATAAGAGAGAGAGAAAGATCACTCTGCGGAGATTATCCATGACCAAGTCTGAAGATCCTTGTGCATCCATCACTTCCCCCATTACAGGAAACCCTTGTTTCCTTTTGTTATGATGTCTTTCTACTACTTGAGATATCTTGGAGTAAGTCATGGAAGGAGTTTGTTGAAGGTTTGAGACTGGATGAATCCGGAGGACGGTTTTGCTTGGAGCCTGGAAAAGGAATACTCAAGTGAAATCATTCCTTTCTGTACTTTAGTTATCTATAATAAAAGAAACACTTGTCTTGTTCTTGGTACAGATCTTCTTCATGTTTATGATATCAATGTTATGATTAACATATGAATGGTTGTTTTAATTGTATAACTAACTATCTTTCAATATGCTATGAAGATGATTTCTTTATGATGCTTGGTCAATATACTGTTGTGCTTTCTGGAATTGATTGTTTTGCAGGTTGAAGGACTAAAAGGAACTGCAAGAGGTTTTGGACTCTGGCTGGATCTTCCTAAACGAAGGACCCCCAGGTGCACCTCTCTTCGTATAGTTTGTTTATATTAGCATCATGGTGTTGAGCCTCAACCTTGCACCTTTCTACACACCCTCTTAACCCTCATACTCCATTCACTTCACTCATCCAGTGGTTGAATCATTGCATTATAGTTTAAAAAGGACTGTTTTTATGGTTTTCTAACTATACTGATGTCTGTTGTTTGGTTTAGTCTTTTGTTCATGCAGCTGCGGAAACTTTTCAATTTCCGCGGCCAGCACAGGTTTCCGCAGCCCGCACAGGATTCCGTAGCCATTTTGTTAAAGGTTGTACTCCAGGTGTCTTCTGAAGGAATAGGCCATATGGGCTCCAGATGGCATGTACATGGATCGTGTCCCTTTGAACCAGCCAAATCATCTTTTTGAAGCCGCGGTCAACCTAAGTCAAAGACGTGGCCAACCGAAGAGTCCAGCGGTGGCACGTTACTGTTAAAGGCATGTGAATGAAACGTGGCCTAGTTCCCAGCTCACGGAGGCTCCAGCGCACCTGAGGATCATTTTTGAACAACGAATCTAACAACCCACCACTCCAGGATTTAAGAAGCATAATGACAGTTAACTAGATCTCGGCTCATGAGATCTACGTGTCCATGGCACGTAGTTAATAGCCTAAGTAGTTGATTAGTTAGCTGTAGAACTTTTACATTATAAATAACACGTTTTCAAACGTTGTAAAGAGACTTTTGGTGTATAGAATTTCTGAGCTATTATGTAATTTCTGCACGATGTTGGTTATACCACCCCACTGTTTTACATGTTGCTGATTTGAATACATGAGTAGACTGTTCTAAAGATAGTTTTGTGATCATTTGATTGGTTGAAGTGGTAGAGGGTCCCTGCATACTGAAGCCCTATAAAGTATTTGTTTAGTTTCTTTATGCTTTTATTTTGTCATTAGTTTGTACATAAGATGTTTTGATTTATGATTTCTGTTGTTTATATCTTTGTCTTTACAAACTGATCAGTGCTTTTTGCAGGTCCTTTTAGGCAGCCCGGGCAATCTTTTATTTGCTTTAATAACTTTTGGCATATGTGATCATCTTGTCCTATCTGCTAACCTTTATTTTATGCAATTTACATTCAGCATTGTCCTTTTCAAATCGTTATTTGTTTATTTCTTTTTCCGCTAAATTAGGTGTCATACTACTTAATAATTTTATGATTTCTTTCTGTGGTCAATGACTATATTAGCAGGAGATCAAAAGATCACTAACGGTGGTGTGATTTAAGTGTCATATTACTTACTCATAGTTGTTTCCATAAAGTAGATTGAGCTCTATGGTAAAGAACTAAAGGAGTCTAAGTAGTGTGATTAATTTCTTTTTTTATTTAGTTATCATATTACTTGTTATGTTCATAATTACTTCCCCAAGGTAGATTGAGCTAAGGGGTAAAGGATTTGAAGAATCCAAGTAGTATGATTAGTTTCCTTCTGCAATTTATTTTCTTTAACAGTTAAATATCATATTTCTTGTTATGCTCATGATTACTTCCCTAAGGTAGATTGAGCCAAGGGCATAGGATCTAGAAAGCTCAAGTAGTGTGAGTTAACTTCTTTACTTTAGTTTGAGTTGTTTTCCAAGTTTTTGCTTTCTTTTCATTTCCAGCAGCAAGGATACTGGGCCATTGCCATTAGTTCGCTTTTTGATTGGTTTCATTTCAGTTATTGTAAAGCTTTCTTTTGAGCAATTTTCAAGCATAGAAATCATAACCATTCACACTCCACACACTTCACACTTCACTTTCATCACCACACAGTAAGAAAAGAATAATATCCAAAAACAAACTAAAAAGCTTAAAACGACAAAAACTTAAGAAAATGGTTATCTAAGTACATATAGTACACCTCACTTCGTCAGTCTACGAACTCCGGGTTGACAATATAAATAGCAATTTAGATCACACTAAATTGACTAAACATTTTTGGCGCCATTGCCGGGGAAGTGAAATTAGGTAGCCAATTTCTAAAAAAAATTATAAAAACAAGAAAATTTCAAGAAAGGAAAATTGATAACCTCTCAAAGTATGCTCTCCTCTTGCACCTAGTGTGTGATTTGGAGGATCATAAAAGAGAAATTTATTGGTTTAATAGTTTCTTGAGTATGCTCTCTTCTTGCACTTAGAGTGACCTGGAAGATTAGAAAGAGAAGTATTATCCTGACTTGAAGAAAAATAAAAAAATGACATGCATAGAGCAAGAGATTCTAGGGGAAGGTTTTTAGCTAGAGCCAAGAGTTCGATTTTTACAACTCCATCTACTTCAAGAAATAGGCAAGAGACACCTCCATCATCTCCAACTCA
>APFE031336388.1:3490-101219 GCA_000404065.3 Pinus taeda | reverse complement strand
AAGCTACGAAGGAGATGAACAGGTAAAAAGAGCAAAGCTTCAAACTCTTAGAATCCGGTATGAAAATCTTAAGATGCATAGTAATGAGAGCATAGCTAATTACTTCTTGCGTATGGATGAGATTGTAAATTGTATGAGGGATTTGGGTGAAGAATTTAAGTAAGTTGTCTTAGTTGAAAAGGTTTTGAGATCCCTGTCTGCTAAATTTGATTCCAAAAGTGTCTGCCATAGAAGAAAAGGAGAATCTGCAGAAAATCACCATGTCACAGCTTCACGGAATATTAACTGCTTTTGATATGTGAAAAGAGGGACCATCAGAAGCTGCATTAGAAGCATCTGTTGAAAATAATACTGAGGGGGGGTGAATCAGTATTATCTAGTTCTTTTACCAAATCTTTCTTATTTACACTTTGAATTATTTTTGCATATCAGTACCATAAAATAATGAGCATGAACAAGAAAAACAGATAGTCACATAAAAGAACACCAGATATAAGGTGGAAACCCAATGTGGGTGAAAACCACCTGCTGCAATATGTCTCTATCTTCTTTCAAATTAGAAACTCCTTTTACAATGGTCTTGTACTGGTGCAGTCCTTTACCAGTACGCAGGCTGCAACCTGCAGAGAGCTACAACTCTCTCTCGTTTTCCAGTCTCTCCTGGAAGGGAGCTACAACCCCCTACTTCTTTTCTTTCAAGGACCACTTTTCATAAATTTTCAAACTGGATCCATAAATATCAAATGATCATCAAGTACCAGTAAGTCACCCAGATAACCAGATCCAGAATAACAGAAAACTAAACCCAGAACACCTTCTGCGGCGTCTCCTGCAGCGCCTCCTGCAGCGTCTTCCTGCGCCGCCTCCTGCGGCGTCTTCCTGTGGCGCCCCCTGCGGCGTCTCCTGCGGCGCCTCCGAACTTCCGCAGCTGCAGCAATCGAGAGATCACCCTTCACAGATTCGCTTTCCACTTCACTTTCATATAGATCGAGCTTTTGAAACAATAACCCAATATTTGAGATCTTAAGATATTCAACCCAAAAGCATGCCTAAGCCAAATGATCTCCTTTGCTTTATATAGGCAAGCTCTTCCTCAAATCATGGATCATGGGGCTCAATAATAATAATAAAATAAAACAATACCATTGGCCAAAACCATAACAAACCAATACCATCAACTCAATACTAGGGATCAACACGTCTGTCGAGATGCCATGGTCCAAAAACCATAGGTTCAAATTCCAAGGACTAACTACCATGGACCAAAGGTAAGTTTTCCCACATGAAATAAACTTTTCTCCATAGGTTCAAATGCCAAGGACTAACTACCATGGACCAAAGGTAAGTTTTCCCACATGAAATAAACTTTTCTCTGCATAAAATTCCGTGAACTTTTCTCCACATGAATAAACTTTTTAATTCTCATCATATTGTGAGCCATGCCATGGGTGTTGCCATCAAGTACAACATCTGTAACATATAATCATACCAGAAACATAATGCCAACAATATTGTTTTTTCTTTTGAAGAAAACTTCTTTAAAACTTGGTTTTGCTTTCTTGAACTTTGTTTTGATTCAGTTTCTTTTTCCGAGTGAAAGTGCATTTTTGTTTGTCTGGAAACTTGCTTTTAGTGTTTGGATGAAAATGAGCATTAGCAACTTATATTCTATCTAAACATCTTAAGTGGAAAATTAGAATTGATAAACAAGTTACTTTCATTTCTTGATTTAGAGTAGTCTTAAGTTTTGCATCAGCATCTACTCATTGCATTAGGATAAATTTGTGCATTTTTTAGGACATCCATAGTTTTGTTAATTTTTGTGAGTGTAATGCTTGAGTAAAAGAAAAGAAAAGAAAAATTTGTTGCTTTCTTTGAAGTTCCTTTGAACCTAGTAGAAATTTCTTTCATCGAAGAAGCAAACGAGTGCATTTGCATATAGTTTGGTTTTTATTAATTTCTTTTGAATCAAAACACCACAAGTTTCATTTCCGCTTATCCCTTGACTTAAGAACAACCCATTTAAAAACAAGCACTAATTAAAATACACTAAAACTTTTTTATAGTTGTTAAGTTAGACACACTAACAAGTTGTAGGATATTTTAGGGCCTTATTAGGCGAGTGGAGAGAAAACTCTCCAAGGCCATTCAAACTGTCAAACATAGGACTCTGAATCGTGAGTGCAAATCCAATAGCATTAGGGAGACCAGAAAAGCTCCAGATCTGGGAGTTAAGCACGAGGGTTTTTGAAGATAAGGAAGAGAGATACCCCCTCTCCTACTTGTCTAATCTTACCTCAATACTGTTCCGCCTGGCTTTTAACACGAGTTGGTAAGCTTAGTCACTTCTCCTGGGATCTACATAGGTGGCTGCGGAGGGGAATCCCGTGGCATCAGAGGTCGACGTTGTATCACTCTCAACGTTACTACTGGAGGGCACCCTTGCGAAGCTTGGGGGCTTGCACCAACGCAGACTGTTGTTAGGAGGTCAACGTAACTTCCTATGTTACCTTCGTTGGTAGGACTGGGCCTTCATTATCCCAGACTATCTTCGGAAGACCCCTTACTTCACTTTCTTGTATTTTGGTGTTCGGTCCTCATCACCTGGAGCGGAAATACTTGAAATTTGTTTGATTGACTGACATCTTTTAGGGACATTTTAGTGTGTGCTCTGTGCTCTAGCCTGCCTAGCTTTCATTTTTTCTTGAGTCTTTAATTAGATCTTAATAAAAAATTCAAAGTGGCCGACCGATCACCTAGACGGTCTCGAAGACTTCGTGGTCTTTCACCACCAAGTTTAGAACCTTCTCCTAGAATGCGCAAAGGTAATACTGCCGGTGGGTTTCATCCTGTGGCCGTTGATGCATCGGGGATTAATCCTCCTCTCAAGGGTATTAGTGTTCAGCATAGGCCTGGTACTTCCGCGGAACTAGAGAGGAATACGCCAGTTCTTTCTCGAGTTCTCTTTCAATCGGAAGATAACATAGAGGTAGAAGAACTCCCAGAGTCGTTAAAGGCTTTGAACTCTCCTCTACCATCTAACTATTTAGACGTGTTACAATACGTTGGGACTCCGATGCATAGACTATCAAGTCCAGGTCATATTACGCACTTACCATCGGTGGCCACTACTGGAAGCGTGGCTTCTACCACAAGTGCTACAACTATGTAGACTCCAACATCAATACAAGGGGGAGGAACTATTTCCATCCCATCTGCATCTTTATTTGGGTTTTTTGCTAATACATCCTTAGTTGGGTCTACCTCCATTCCTTCTACAAGTGGAAATTCCCAAACCAATGCTTTTAGTTCTGGATTCTTCCTGTTTGGCACCGATTCACAGGGTATTCTGTCAGTTCCATTTAGTGCTTCTACATCCATGATGGGTGCGTCGGCTTCATTTCAGGGTTTTATTTTTGGAAGTGGTCATATATCACATTCCAACCCAACAATAGGATCTATGCCTTTTTCTTCTACAGGACAAAGCAACAATCCTTTTCAAGGTTGGACTAACCCTGCAGTTAGTGGTATGGGAAGTGGGAATATTTTTTTCGGCCAACAAGGGAATAGGCCGTACTCCACAGTTAGTTCATTTCAAAGTATTCCTCCCTTAGATTCTGCTTGGAATCCTTATCAAGGGCTATCGAATCCTTATAATCCTTTCGAAGGGAGCTTTGTCAGTTATGGGGGTTTCTCGGCCGGAGTTGGTCAAATTCCGAGTTTTACCGGATCACAAGGTCCACTTTTTGGTTTAGCTGGTTCTGCTGGTTACTTCGGGCAGCCTAGTGCCTTCCAAAATCCATGCCAATCTTTTCAGAACTTTAGGAGCTCCGCCCAGTCTGGGTCGAATCCTCAAGGTCCTCCTAGGCTTCCTTTTCTGGCAACATTAAACTAGCTGGATCTCACGAAATTAACGAACAATCCAATTAAATACAATCCAGCCTGGCCTCCGATCCCAACCAAACTCCCTTCGGACTTTCCAAAGTTCAAGGGGAAGGGCGGTGAAGACATGGGCGACCATGTAACCACATTCCATTTGTGGTGCTCATCAAACTCCTTTATTGATGACTCGATTAAGTTGAGACTTTTTCATCGCATCTTGACTGGTAATGCGGCCAAGTGGTATATAGAGTTGCTAGGGGGCAGCTTTACATCTTTCGTCGACTTAGCTAATATTTTCTTAAATCATTTCCAGTTGCACGTCCGTTATGATGCCAGAATTGAACTTCTGGCCAATTTTCGTCAGGATATGGCAACTCACATTTCTGATCACATTCAGGAATGGAGACGAAGAAAGAGGCTCATTAAAGCCGAAATTCCTCCGGAATACTGTCTCGAATGGTTTTTGAAATATTTACAACCTGAAATCTCTAACGATGTCTCCCTATCTAGAGTCTATTCTGAGGAGCAAGCTATTTTTAGGGCTCAGCAATTAGAATTGATTTATTCTCAGTCTGGGATTCTACAAAAAATCTTGCTTGATGCTCCCAGGACTCAGCTTGATATAGCCAAGTCAAAGCCAGGTCCCCATGCAGATGGTATCATTGGATTAGTAGACACAAATGCAGTGAACTTGTTGAGCCAATTGCAACAAATGTCTTTGCAAACTGCTCCTAACAACCAGGTCACATCGTCTAACCCTTCGTTTTCCGAACCCTCTTCGGTTAATGTCGTCTAATTTTCCAACCCCAAAAGAAATCAAAATTCCAGTGGGAAAAAGAAAGGACAAGGTAAGAAAAAGAGCCAAGATGGGAAGAATGACGCAAAGAAATTCGACAATAATGCTGGTGGTGATAGAAATGAGTTTAGAAAGAAATTCAAGTTTCTGTGCAAGTTATGCAGTGGAGACCATTTAACTCATCTCTTCCCAAAGATTTAAGACGCTCAATGCTTATTAGGGTAGCAAGGGACTTCTAGCTCTTATGCTATGTTAACCAACCCTTTTCCCCAAGGGCAGCAACTGTTTGCTGGCGCAAATTCAAACCCTAGTACCTATGTAGGGGGCAACCAGGAAGGGGAGAAATCATCAAATGTTTTCATGATGGGTTCTAAGATCGATGTGGCCACTCGGTTGCGTGATTACGGTGAAGTAGAAACATCCAAGGACAAAACTACTCCTGGAAGTACAAACCTTCATATTGAGCGACCCCTGTCAAGATTATACCATAGATTCCGAAAAGTTTTGCTAAGCGTGCAACTATTAATCCAAATGCTAGGGTCGCCCAGAATTACTCCATTTTTGAGGATCTGGCTCAAAGTCCATGTGCTATGTCTGCTTTAGAGGTTCTCCAGTCGTGTCCATCTCAACGAAGTGCTTTACTTTTGGCGATAGGGACAGTTGATCCAACTAACTCTTTAGTGCTCACTTTCAACATGTTGAATGTAAAAAAATGATTCCCTCATCACATGGATTTTCAAATAAAGTCTACATACCGGAAAATTAACATTTTTCGTACCGTTATTGATGAAGGAGCTTCCACGTGCGTCATGGTTATGTCATTCTAGAAGGCCATTGGATCACCTTCGGTTGTTCCTTCACCTACCCTCCTGACTGCATTTGATGGACATTCTCATAGGCCACATGGAATCATCCCGACCTTTCCCATATGTGTTGGGGAGAAGGTCGTCAATATTGAAGTAGAAGTCATTGACGCCAACCTAGATTACAATCTCCTCTTAGGAAGGAATTGGGTATACGAAATGGGTGTCGTTGTTTCGACTCCGTTTCGTGTCATTTGCTTTCCTCGTGAGGGGAAAATCGTTAAGGTTGATCAGTTGGATTATTCTCCAGCCGATCCTAGGGCAACTTCAGATTCTACTGTTCCTTTAGTGGATAACCCTCGTCCACCTACTAAGAATCTAGGAGTTGGGATGTATTCTTCATTGATGGGTACCTTTGATTTTCCCTCTCCTATCGCTAGAATCAATGTCGTTTCATCATTCAAGGAGTACTCACGAGAATAGTTCTTCCACAATCATTAATTTTCAGACCCTTGGACGTTGCCTTCACCTACGACCACATCAGTTGAAGGACAAGTTGGTGGAATGGCATTCCCTATTTCTACAAGAGAGCTTAGATATTAGTCTATCGTCAACTCTACAGAGAACCACTCTACTCCTTTCTTTGAGGAGTAGCTAGATGGTGATGTGGCCCCGACCTAGACCCTTGATTCTACCTCTGTAATGGACTGCTTAGATATAGTTTTACCTTCTGAAGAAGCAATCCTAGAAGTAATGATGGGTGTAGATCGACCTTGGGAAGACTTACACCATCGTTCATATTTTCTTCCTCCATTGCACGAAGTAGAATCTAGGTTCTCCAAGCTCTTTACTAGTGTTGCTTGTACATTATCAAATCCTTTGGCTCCAGCACACCTTCGTGTTAAAGGTAATATGTCAGTGATTTCAAAAATGATATCTATAAACATCTCTAGGAACCCTAGTGTGATCGAGAATCTTTTCATTGGAGTCTAATGTTCCCCTGAAGAAATTCAAATTTACATCGACCTTTTTAAGGAATTTCGAGATGTATTCGCTTAGTCTTATGAAGAAATGCCTCGCATTGATCCATCTATAGTTCAACATGAGATCAAGACGTATGAAAGCGCCAAATCGGTTCGTCAATTGCTTTGACTGGTTAATCCTAGGAAAGCAGCAGCCATTAAAGCTGAAGTAGAGAAGCTGCTCAAGGTGGGTTTCATATACCCTTTTCCTCTTACCGATTAGGTTTCTAATCCAGTCCCTGTGGATAAAAAGCAAGGAACAATCCGAGTATGCATTGAATTTAGGGACCTAACCAAGGCTTGTCCCAAAGATAATTATCCCACGCCATTCGTTGATCAGATTATTGATGATTGTGTGAGTAATGATATTTTCTCCTTTATGGATAGTTTTTCTAGTTATAATCAGATCTCTATCCGTCTGGAAGATCAGCATAAGATTTCTTTTATATGTCCCTAGGGTACCTTTGCATACAGAAAGATGCCTTTTGGTCTCAAAAATGCTGGAGCTACCTTCGAGCAGGCCATGTCATATGCTTTCCATGACATTAAACATATCATCAAAGCATACTTGGACAATCTAGCTGCTCGTTCTCGAAAGAGAATTGATCACCTTAGTCATCTTCGATTGGTTTTTGAGCGATGTCGCTTTTATAAAATCCGGTTGAATCCCACTAAGTGCGTTTTAGCGGTTACATCTGGTCGATTATTAGGGTTCATCGTGTAAAATTAAGGGATTAGGGTTGATCCCTTCAAGGTAGAGGCAATAATTCAGTGACCTCCCCCGTCCTCAATCAGCAACTTCAAAGTCTTCAAGGGAAGGCTAATTTCTTAAGACGGTTTATATCGGATTATGCCGAGCTCACTAAAGGGTTTATGTGTTTGCTACGGAAAGGAGTTCCATTTGTATGGGACGACTTTGCACAACGGTCATTCGATGCCTTAAAAAAAGGCATTAGTCTCTACCCCGCTTTTGAGTCCACCGGATTATGGTAGGGGTTTCCTTTTATATCTCACTGCAGCAGAATCAACCATAGGTATGGTTCTCGTTCAAGAAGATGATGCTCTCACAGAGCATGTGATTTATTATTTGAGCCAAGGCTTGATAGGTCCTGAAATTCACTATTCTCCTGTTGAGAAGTTGGCCTTGGCAGCTGTCCATGCTGTCCAGCGGCTCCGCCATTATATCTTGCTACGCAAAACTTTTGTCTAAGCGGCAGTGAATCCGTTTCAGCTTGTCCTCAGTGGGCGAGTGATCGGGGTCAAATGTAATCGATGGATAGTCATTTTACAAGAATTTGATCTCGAGTTCTTGTCTGCCAAGTCTAAGAAATCCATGGTTTTTGCCGAGTTAATTTCCAAGCTGCCTTATGGAGAGGATACTATTTATGAGGAAAGTTTTCCCGACGAACATTTATTCCTCAATCTCTCTTCACTTGACCATTAGTATGGAGATATCATTGTCTATCTCCAGACTTCAAAGTTTCCCTCTACTTTCTCTAAGGATGAACCCCAAAAATTAGGTCACCTGGCTAAAAATTATGTTATCATTGGTGATACATTATATCGTCGAGGGGTTGATTCAATATTTCAGTGTTGTTTAACCTTAGAGGAAGTAGATTCAATGCTCAATGACTGCCACAGTGGAGCTTGTGGTGGTCATCTTTGAGGGCTTGCTACAGCTCAACATATCTTGAATGCCAGCTATTTTTTGTTTTCGCTCTTCAAAGATTGTGTTGAAGTGGTCAAAAACTGTCACCCCTGTCAAATTTGTACTTGGAAGATGTGCACACATCCAGCTCCTCTTTCTCTCGTTGTCACTATCGGTACTTTTAATAAGTGGGATATTGATTTTACAACTTCTAATCCACCTTCAACGGCGAATCACAAGTACATTATCGTGGCCATAGACTACTTCACGAAGTGCGCTGAGGCCATGCCCACTTATAAAAACGATAGCGAAACAACGAAATTGTTCCTTTTTAATCAGATTATCTCAAGGTTCGGTATCTCGAGAGAGATTGTCACTGACCATGGCAGTCATTTCCAGAATCAACTAATGTTTGAATTAGCTTTCAAAGTGGGTTTCGGGCAGGAACATTCGTCTCCTTATTATCCTTAGGCCAATGGACAGGTCGAGGCAGTAAACAAAACCCTTAAGACGATCCTGCAAAGGAGGATCGACAAATATCGGTCCAATTGGCATCTTATGTTGTATCCGGTCTTTGGGCATACCGAACCTCCGTAAAGACTACTACATGTTTTACACCTTTTCAGTTAGTTTATGGGATGGTGTCTATATTTCCTATTGAATGTGAAATTCCATCTCTTAAGTTAATTTTTGAGCTCCTTCCAGAGACTTCTAGTCTCGAAGAGCGCCTCCTTTATTTGGAACATCTCGCTGAGCAACGTCGAGATGCCACCATAATCAATGAGGCTCATAAGAAAAGGGTTAAAACTCAATATGATAAAGCTGTCCGACCTCGAGTCTTTCCTAAAGGCGACCTTGTTTTGGTTTATGACCAAGATAAGAATGCCTCGGGGTTAGGCAAGTTCAAGCCCATGTGGTATGGTCCCTTCATAATTAAACGAGTTTTAGAAAAAGGGGCGTATGAGTTAATCGACTTTGAAGGAAACAAGTTGGTAGAGCCCCGAAATGGGCTCTACCTAAAGAAGTACTTTGTTTAAGTAGCAACTAGGTAATGGCTTCTTTGTACATTTTGTATATTTGTACATATTTTATTGGGAGTTTTTTGATATCGACACTTTTTGGTTTGTTGTGACAGGTGTTGATGGATGATTTGCTCTATTTTGGATTCGCCGATGGTGCTAGTCGGCACACTCGGAACCTCGCTTCCGCAGCTTGGGTACTCTACTATCCAACTGGTCAGTTGATGGTGTCAAGGGGGGTATGCATTAGTCCTGCTTCAAATAATATGGTTGAGTATACTGCCGTCATTAATTTACTATTCGAAGCAATTTCTTATGAAATCGATTCGTTGGTAGTTTATCTTGATTCACAATTAATAGTGTCACAATTGAATAACATTTATTGGGTAAGGGATCCATGTTTATAGTGCTAGTATCTAAGAGTGAAGTTGTTGCAAAGATCATTTACTTATGTTAATTATTTTCACATTGCAAGATCTCATAATTGGTTAGCTAATTCTATCACTAATCAAGAATTAGACTGGCACATCAATCATTCATCACAATAAAATTAAACATCAAAAAGTCGAACTGTATATATATATCATAAAACATCTCAAGTGTACATAAGTGTGTCCAAAATAATACACAAAAATTGGGACTCAAATGCCCATAATCATGTTTAGTACATCTAATGCCCCGACTCAGGATGAGCAACTAAGTATGTAACTACTGATTTGGCCACACGCCTAAGAGTGAAAACCCAGTCTCGTGGCATGCCAACCACATGACGCTGCATATCTATAGGGAGATCCTCTACGGCCTCCATTGGTACTCGGTGTACGGCCTCCATCGGTACTCGGTGAGTTAGTCTCACCAAGTGCCATTGAATTGTGTGTAGAAGTCGCTCTGTCTCTGCAGCCGCCTCTTCGGCCCCTCGTCCCCAACGTCCATGCCGTGAGAACCCATCTGGTCGCATCGGCCCAATCTCTGGAACATGATCATCATATTAGTCATTTGAATCCTATCAAAAATATTTTTCAAAATCTATTATTATATTTGAAAAATCACAAAAAAATCATAAAATCAAAAACACTTACCTATGTCACCCCATGTTGCGGTCGGTGATAATATTAGATCGGGATCCTCTCGGAAGTCCAACCCAACATAAGGGTAGTCATCTATCGTGATGATCTGCTGCTCCCACCAAGAGAAGAAGTCATCGTCGAATGCAGTCCGTGGGACGTCCCCACCTCCTAGACATTTCATCAAGTCAGCCCACTTGCCCATTCGTGGATCTCGTGGGGTGCTGATCAAAACCGGTACTCTAGGACGAAGTGCAGGGACCCTCTCAAAGAAAAAATAGCATAAGATAGTCCCATATCTGAAGTTTTTGGTCTGTCCCTTCTTGATAGAAGTAAGCTGGATTTTTAGGTTTGCAAGAAGAGGAGTGCACCAATCAAAGATGGTGGTGAGGTAGTCTACCGCCAAGCTCATGGCTAGTCGTGATGCCTGGTGCAAAGAAGCTGACTCGTTCACTCTAGCTATGGTGAACATAATTATTCTCAATGATAAACTCTCCACATGCTTGATTGAAATTTGACTTCCAATCTTTTTTGGATGTCCCGGGCAATATATATGTACGTAGTCCTCAATCGAGAGACTGCCTCGTGACCTGCCCATGGAATGTACTACCTCTCCCCTCCGGGAAAGGCTTGTGATGAAATAAATGTCTTCAACCTCTATCTTGAGTGGTATCTAGTCAATCATAAACGAGTCATCCTCGATGCTCCAGTAGTGAATGAGCATTTTGAGCAGGCGTGTATTTGCTTTCATATTTGGAATTTTAAATACCTTAAGCAAACCACATCCCCGTAAGGCATCCAAAGCATTAGGATTGTTCATAACCTCGTCATCCACTAAGGTATGCTCTCTTTCTCTCCAAGTGACTGGCATCCTGAAGAAAAAATGAATTTAGACCATTAGATTTTCAACTGTAAAACTTAAATTAAAAATTCTAAAACTAGTCACAATTGAATGCAAGAAAAGTTTAAGAGTTACCTGGTGATTTTGGAAGGATCTGAATGGTTGAATTTGGCGTATGGAAAAGTTTTCTCCTTTTGCTCCACTCCTTTACTCTCAAAATCAAATGGTGAAAATGGTGAGTCCAAAAACTACTTTATAGGCTTTGAAAATGCAAAAATTTTTCAAAGCTTGATTTTGTTTTGTCTCATGTAACTTTTAACTTGGGATCTTGGAATGTCGAAAATGGTTTGATTTTCAGGACATTTTGGACTCTTTTTCGACAATTTTGAGACGGTTCCATGATTGCCGACCCACCATGGCAGGTATCGTTTTTCACCAGCATATTGGTTAGGGAAACCATTTTTCCATTGCATTATGCATTCTAGCCTCCATTTGTTGATACACTTGCCATAGGGTCGATCCCATCGTGTTATGGTTTGTAAACTATCTTCACTCACCGATTTTTAAATCATGACACGGTGGTAGATCCATCCTTTTCATGGGCATCGCAGTTAACACCTCATTGACATTTGTTGCCCATGTTGTTTCGATTTGAGTAGGTTCGAGAGTCCTCTGTAGTCCCGCCATGACTTATGCAATGAAGATTCATTCCTCTTTGCTTCTTCACTTCATTTTGGCCTTATACCCTAGAGGCTCCTTTGTGTTGAGTTGTACTACTACATTGCATTTTGACTATTTGCACCTTTTGGCCTTGCGCTGGCTTCACTTGGACTCGTGTTCAAGCCAAATTTTGACCATGATGACTGCAAAATCAAACTTGCATGCCCTTGATTTCTGCAACTTGACACACCTTGATCCGTGGAAGGAACACACCTTTGAGTGTCTTTGACTAGTTTTCACCTCCTTGCATTGGACATAGGATTGTTCCAATCCCAAGAACTAGATCATCTATTTCACTGACACTCGTTCTTTCCATTGTACTATATCATTCTTTTATTCTTTTTCTAGCTTAAAGAAAAAGACAAAAAAAATTATATATTCCAAAAAGAGCGGGAACATGACAATATTTCCATTTATTGTTGGCAGCTAGAGTTAGTCCTGTCATCCTTAAACAAAGCACTCAAATCAAAGTCTCCTCCTTTTGGGCAGGATTTAGTTTGACTTAGGTATGCCTTAACCTGGTTATTGAGTCTGTTCTCCCTCGATTAGTTATCTCTTCTAATCACATGGAGGGTTCGGTCGTGCCTCCTGCATGACGAACTTATACAGAGTCATCATATGCTGCCACATAGTCACATTGAGTCATGATTTTGTTCAAGGGAAGTTAGCATGTGTCAGCCTCTCTACGGTGTCTCGTGACTCATTTTCAGTCAGTCATACCTGGTTGTCAGTGTCTTCTCTATCATCACATCAGTTATATTGGTCCTTTACTCGTGCCGATTTGAGAAGGTCACCACTAACTTCTTGCTGGTGGGTCTTGTCCTTATCGACGACAACATCTTGCTCTTAGGACAGGCCTAGAGCTGCACCCTAGCCCTGTTTTCATTATTGATAGGTCACCTTGTGCTCAACATCGCTCAGTATCATGGGTATTTGACTTGAGTGGTTTCCCTTGTGTTCGACATCAGCCTACACTATCACACATTGGGATTCATGCAATACCTTGGTTTCCCATGGTCGACTTTAGATCATTTATTCCCATGGTCGACTTTAGATCATTTATTCCCATGGTGTAGAAATGTACCACAGCGGTCGGTGAAGACCTCAGGTTGCATCAACATTCATTGGTTCACTTGAGAGTTGCTCTTGTTGCTGCTAGTTGATACGACTCCACCTTATATGTTGCAGTCATTCATGGCGACATTCTATATGCTGGCACTTGAGTTTGTAGTGTAGTACCATCTTACTCCATCATGTTCATTTGGTACTTTTTGGGATCAATATTTGATATCAGTGATCTGCTTCATCCTTTAGCATCATTGACATTCTTATATGTGATATTCAGACATGTACTTGTTCGATCATGATCAGATGATCCATTATGTATTTTCAGTGTTTATATTTGTATACTTAGTGGATCCGCTTGTACTTGATATGTGGACATGCTTTACTTTCTCTAAGCATGGGTATGCCTGCCTCAGACAATGTTTCTTTCTAATTTCCTTTTGTGGCTTGGCAGGCTGAACTTTGGTGAAGTCCTTCTCAGTTTTTGACAGACTTCCTTTCCATGCACTTGCTTAATACATTTCGGCCATCATGTACCCCTTCTGACCTCATGCATTAGGGGGCATCTGTTATAGCTCCAAATCTCACTCTTGATGTTTGTGATGCTGCACTCATGGCCTAGAGCAACCCTTCCTTCCAGACCTGGTCTAAATACTTAAAAAATAGTGTTTTACTCCCTATACGCGACATTTCCCCGAGCTAAATGCATGTGTACGCGGTTCTGTGTATACCCAACCCACGTATATGTTTTAAAACACTTAAAAAAATTAAATCTCCTTAATTTCGGGTGGAGATCACAGGTTTTACCTGTTGATTACCTATTAGTGCCTGTGGCCCAACTGTTCTCAACTAAAAAAACTACTTTGGGAGAAGTATAAAAAGGCTTCAATGGGAAGGCCTAAAGGAGAAGAGAGAGAGAAAGATCACTCTGCTGAGATTATCCCTAACCAAGTCTGAAGAGCCTTGTGCTTCCAAAACTTCCCCCATTATAGGAAACTCTTGTTTCCTTGTGTTATGATGTCTCTCTACTACTTGAGATATCTTGGAGTAAGTCATGGAAGGAGTTTGTTGAAGGCTTGAGACTGGATGAATCCAAAGGACGGTTCTGCTTGGAGCCTGCGAAAGGAAGACTTAGGTGAAATCATTCATTTCTGTACTTCAGTTACCTATACTAAAAGAAACACTTGTCTTGTTCTTGATACAAATTTTCTTCATGTTTATGATATCAATGTTATGATTCACATATGAATGGTTGTTTTAATTGTATAACTAACTACCTTTCAATATGCTATGAAGATGATTTATTTATGATGCTTGGTCAATATACTGTTGTGCTTTTTGGAATTGATTCTTTTGCAGGTTGAAGGACTAAAAGGAACTGCAAGAGGGCTTAGACCCTAGCTGGATCTTCCCAAACGAAGGACCCCTAGGTGCACCTCTCTTCATATAGTTTGTTTATATTAACATCATGTGTAGATAACTTCTGATCTGCTAGGGTATCAACCCAAGACCCTAGGGGAATTTATCCCTTAACAACAATGTTCACAAAAATTGAAATCCAGAGAGAAATTAAACATCTTTTATCAGTCCATTACCATGCAATATTTGAAGCTGTTCTTTCCAATATGTCCAAGCCTTTGATTCCATACCATGGTCTTTTCTCAAGAGATCACTAGATTTTATGTTCCACTTTTAGAAACCACATAATTGTTGCATCCATCATTAACAGTTCTACATAGGAGTTTTTACAGAGTTCCAATATGAACTCCCCACATCAATACCAGTGTTCCCCAAAGCATCTTGTAGATATCTTTCTTGAACATTGTTTTTACACTTGCATCATAGGCCAGATTTCTGACCAATGCGAGAATATGTAAAACACCACGAAGTGTTCTAACCCTTCCAATTTGCAACTTCAGCTTGATTTTTTTGATGATTTTTGCCTTCCTGTCATCCCCTAGGAAGACATCACTGCTATCATATTTCTCATACTCATAGAACCACTCCCTATGGGGAGTGAAGTGAAAGGATTCACTTGAGTCAATCAACCATGCCTCATGATCTACATGTGTACTTGAATAAGAAGCCAAATGTAGATGGTGTTTGCCTCTTTAGAAGGAATATCATCATATCCCTTTCCTTTCTCAAGAGCTTTAGATCTACAAAACTTTATGAGTGCCCTTCCCAGTATACATTTATAACTCTTCATGGAGATTTAGATCTCCCATTTGAGGACCTATTTTTATTTCTATTTTGGTACCATCCTCTCAGTACCATCCTCTCGTAGACAAGGCATCTCCATTTTGGCTCTCTGTATTTTTTCATCTCATGTCTTATGACAATAAGGATGAGACTATTTCATCAAAATTCAAGGTAGTTGTATTGCTACTTATTTGTTATAGACATATTTGGGCACTACAACCCCAATCACACATGTCCATAAACCAAGGGCTTATAAGCCCCTAAAATTGTTGTTTCATGCCCTAAAGGAACAACGTCAACTGATTACATCATTTCCCATAATTTCTCCACAGAAAACTTCTCAGAACTAGTCAAAACTGGAGTGTGATGCATACTGGAAATCCCTTCTGCAAGGTGCGATGGGCGAGAGTAGACAAATGGCAAAGACAGTTTGCAAGGTGGATGATCATGGAATCTTCCAGAAACTTCTCCTGTAACACTTGCCTCTTTGAATTCGCCCAGGGATGAGTAAGAGATCATCAATCTCCAAGTGGAATCAAGAACTATCAGAGAGAGGACACTAATCAAAATCCCAGAAGTTGACTCACCCCCCTGCAATCATCTATATATGGATCCCGTATCCCAGAGATCCAGAGGCTGGAATCTTGTATCTTGTAAGGAAGTGTTGTTGGTTTCCTGGTGGAAGATCATAGTGTTGGGCGATCTAAGCTTTTCATGAGGTGAAGAAGGGCTTTCATGTTGGGAGGATGACGATGCGTCAGATCAATGGGTTGTAATCCTCTCTTCTAATCTTTATATCAATAAAGCTATTCAAGTTTTCCTCCACATTCTTGTATGTTTGATGATATATGCATTTGTGTGGGCAATATATATCTGGTCCTATATTGTTTATAATTGTAGATATTTGCACTTTGAAGGTAATACACTGCTTTAACTTTACATGTACTCTTTGAAGCAGAGTGGTCAAGGAAGGAGCAACAAAGACCTGTCAGAGAGGAGGAGGAATAAGCAAGGAACCGAGCGAAAGATTGAGGTTGGTATTCTTTGCTCCTCTCCTATCTACTTCTCGTAAAGGAAAACGAAAGTAACTTTAATCTATTTGTTTTCAAGATAGCTACCCGTTTTAGTGGGACTAGCCCCTCTGCATAGACACTAGATTTCCCGATAACAAAATGGCAACTCCGCTGGGGACCGAATATCTTGTTTGATTGTCTATATTTGTTTTCTTTATAAACTTACAAACGGAGCCTGGATTCAAGCCAGCTAGCCTTCAAACTACATTTGCTATGCAAGTGCAAAGTAGACCAATGATGCTTCAATCTATCTCTGGGTTTTGTTTATAAACTGAACAATTGATTTGCAAACATCCTAATTGCCCTGATGGTGGCTCAAGTAGCCTCATTAGATCAGCCCCTGTGATTTGCATCTACTGACTATCATTAGGCCGGCCTAAATCCCTGAACTAAGCTGCAAAGTGTGACCCAGAACCAAGTTGAAGTCTCGTCCCTGGACCATCGCACATTATCCTCTTGGGAACCTGGATGCATCGCACCTCCTGTGTGCAGTAGGTGAGATGCATCGCTCTTTCCCTGTGTTACAGGTGCAATGATCAGATAAGACCTCTTCTGCTTCTACATTTTGGTTTTTTGTTCACACTCTTCAGCTTTTTTCAAGAGTTTTGTTGTCTGTGATCAGTATACCTCTGTGGAAAATCCATTCCTTTGCATGATTCAACCTCCATAGTACAAGGAACTGTAAATGTTTTTTATGTATTTTTCGCCATTTACGGTTCTCCTTTACAAAGAAGTAGTGTAATCAAACTGTCGTCTTTTGATTTGGAAGTGTCGCAAGTGTCGTTTTCAGTCAAAGAAAAGAATTATGTTGTTCTTGATGGTCGATTACACTGTTACTCTTGTATTTGATTTGAATTAATATTTTTTTAAGTGTTGAAAGAAGTTTTCAATTCAAAATCGCAAAGTGTCGTCATTATCTTCCTTTCGTCTTTTGAAGAGAAAATCATTAGTATTTTCGCTTGAAACAATTCAAATTTGTACTTAGCATTCTTTTTGTCATTCACACATTAAGAAAGCGAAAACAAATACATGCATGTGCATTTGCATTTACACTGCTTATTGATTTTGATTTAGGACAGTGCATCTAGAGTGTCCTCTCTGCTCTATGTTGAAAGAATTCCGCTTATCTTTCCTTAGTAGCTAGGATTTTCATTGCAGAAATAAGATTAAATGATTGTTTTATCATCTTATATTGCATTTTAGGAATTGTATATCTACATCATGCGGTAAACCTGAAAGCAAACCTTCTTAAGAAAGATCAACTGTAAAATAAATTCAATGAACATAAAAACGCTTTGGAACCTAACACACAACATTTAGAAGTCTAGGCTAGAGACGTATTCTGGCATCGTAAAGCCTGGTAACTATCGCTTCAATCGTAGGTTGGGTGATTACTCCTCTTTGAGATGACAAGTACTAGTATGAATTTGTGCTCCCACGTACTGTTGAGTATATATTGGGAGACCACAATAGGCTATATCCGTTATCCTTAGGAAGCCGTGTCTGCCGCCCTATCGATCACAATGCACTGAACACAACATTCGAGAAGATTGACTGCTGTACCGTAAAAAGTATTCTGCAGTTTTGCGATTGGTTTGGTAATCTCTCTATCTAGATTTCCAGAGTAGTCTCTTTCATTCCTTTTCAGACTCCTTAAAGGAAAAGGTCCATCTGAGCACTTGTCACTTCAGGCTCATTAAAAATCGAAGGCGACTAGAGTCATTTTTAGCTTTTTCTCGACTCTTAAAAATTGAAAAAGCAAGTTGTGTCAAAGCGTCTAAATTTGATTTTAATCGGAATAACGTCACTGTTCTCTCGTTGGTCTTAGGTTGAGAAAAATGGAGTCCACCAACCAAAGATTTCCCCTTGAGGGAAATCCTAGTCCTTTCTCCTCTTGTGGAAATGTTGTTGCACCTCATATGGCCACATTGTCCCTCCCATGACTGACAATCGGCTTTCCAATATGGCTCTTTTCGACCTCTAGCGTTCAAACCACCGCAATTCTTGAGCAATCAAGTCAGCAACTAGATGATACTAGAGTTACCCCCCAACCTTCTACTTCACTTGATTCTCCCTCCCCTCCTTCCTCTTCGCTTGGTGAACTTGGTAAAGCTAAAAACCAAGTAATTGAGAAGAAGAAGAAGAAAGGGAAGGAGAAAAAGAAGAAGGAGCCAAAGGTGAAAAATGGCAACTGTGCGTCTTCTAGCGAAAATACACACATTGCACCGTCCAAACCTAAATCTCCATGTGTCATTTGCAAAGGAGACCACTATCATCGAGATTGCCCTTGCATCCCTCAGATCTTAAGGGACTGGTCTCCTCGTTTGCACAATCCGGTGTCATCAACCTTTGACGATCATGTTGAGAGTACACTGTTAACTAGCGAAAACGAAGTCTTTGGACAAAAAGGAAAATTTAAATTTCCTAGCAAACTGTGTGAAGGAAATCATGCCATCCACCATTGTCCCTTCCTGGACGAAGCTAAAATATTCTTGGATAACTGTCCTACTTCACCGCTGCGGCTTCCTCTTGGGTACAAGAAACTCTTGCCGAGTCCATCGCTAGTTGAAAATCCAACCGACACAACTTTGTGGTCGGTCGAAGCATCTATCATTGAAGACAAACCATCTGAATCCATACCAGACGAAATTCAAAAGGTTTAGGTGGCAGTGAACCCAGTCTTGTCTTCAGAAGGTCCATCTTCAGGTGATACAGTCACCGAAGAGAATTAAAATGACACCATTCAAATTCTTTTCGTAAACACAGACTCCAATGAACATGGGGGCAATCTATCCGTTCCTTTACCATAGGAAGGAAGTTCGTCAGGGGCATATCCGGTCGTTTATTTGGTCCCACCTCCGAGCAACCTAGTCATTTCCTTCGATTGGAATCTACTAGGCAGACCCTGTATACCGTCTAATATACCATTCTGAATCATTGTACAAGCTTACAGAATGGACATGGTTGGTACCATCCTAGATGAGGGGGCTTCTGTGAGTATCATTTCCTCAACTGCTTGGAAAGTGCTTGGTTCACCATCGCTTCTGCCTGAGATGCGAAATCTAATAGGCTTCGACAAAGGAACCAGTCGACTGTTAGGGATCCTTCCAAGTTTTCCCTTAACTTTGAGAGGGAAAACCATGTATCTGAACGTAATGGCAGTCCAAGTACCTTTATATTATACTCTGCTCCTTGGGCGTGACTATATTTATAGCATGGGAGCCATTGTCTCCTCACTCTTTCGAGTAATGTGTTTTCCGCATGAAGGCTGAGTGGTCCAGCTTGTAGACCATCTTTCATTCTTCGGCTCGCACATAACTAATAGTCAAATGCCATCCCTAACTGGTCTTTTCACGCAAGGAATGTCTCATCAATCTTCGGTTCGTCCACCTCAAGAACGCGAGTAATTCAGTGGCCATGACTAAACCCAGGGGGCATGCACCCTGGTCTGCTTCGGCAGGGAAACTCTGGGTATAGGGTAGGTTTCCACGAAGGATATATGACTGGTCTAACACCCATCCGTATAGGAAGGTGGGATTAGACTGGAATAAGATACCTCTGTTAGAAGGTAGGTCTTTCCCGATAGAACAAATGTTTTGTCTGCAAATTGAAGAGTAACTTGGAAACTCTACTTCACTATACCTGGGGCCATGCAAACCTTTTTGCATGCAAATGAAGAGCGACCATTTATTTTCTTAGTTTGTAGATTCTGAACCTTTTAAACTCGTAAGATTGGTCGTTCCTGATTTGCACAAAGAAAGGATTCGGAGCAAAGTTTCGAATGGTGCAAGCTCCTTAAAAATTGAACCTATCGATGAGACATCCTTATTATACGACTGGCACGAGCAATTTTTATGCGAAGTTCATGCTCGTTAAAAAATAAACCTAAGCAATGAACAAATGTTCCTCCAGAGTTTAAGCTCATTAAAAAATGAACCAACCTCTGGTAAATAACCATTGTGAATGCATTATCATCAGCTTCTGAGCCCTTGTTGTGTTCTTGCCATCACCTCCACTCTGTTTGGCCGATCATACACCTCCATTTCATTGTTTACCCTTTTGAGGAACAACTGTGAAGAGTGATTATGTTA
Organism: Pinus taeda; assembly: GCA_000404065.3. Classification (NCBI taxonomy): domain Eukaryota; kingdom Viridiplantae; phylum Streptophyta; class Pinopsida; order Pinales; family Pinaceae; genus Pinus; species Pinus taeda. The sequence continues at coordinate 80,993 of APFE031336388.1, read as the reverse complement.
GCCATCCTTCTGACACTGCCGTGATTGGAAAATTCCAAACCTTACTTGGAATTAGCAGCTACCCAAAAATATCACTCGTTCCTCAAAGACGAGTCTCCTTTAAGCTCTTTTCATCTAACTCGTAAAATGTGAAAATATTGCCAAGCAGTTGGCCTCTCCATCTTGTTAAAGCTACCGAGAGTGCTATCCCTCCTCTAGATTTTAATATTTTTGGACTTGAGGGATTATTACACAAAAATATCGAGCGCTTGTCTTGTTCGGCTCATTAAAACTATAAAAAATTCATCCATTTCGTATTATTTTATACTTTTTCGGACTTAAGGGATTATATGATGAAAAAGGATTACTGGAATTTCCTTTCTGTCCCTTTTCAGATTCTCAAAAATTGAAAAAGGACCGAGTTCTCTTTGTCATTAAACTCATTAAAACGAATAGTGACAAACTTGTCCATAGAGACGATAACGAGTTTCTTTGTCGCTAGGCTCGTTAAAACATAGCGACGGGTTTTCCCAAAGGGAAAATTATAGAACAAGCATATGTTATCCTTCTCAAGATTGATAAAAATAAAGAGGTACTGGTCAGTAATGACTGGGGAAAATTGGGAAGAAATTTTGAAGAAACTTTACTGGTAGCGAGTTGCTCTTGAACATGACACTTTCACTCCATCACCATGATTGAGTCGAGTTGGGTTATTCCGTTCATCGGTCATATTACTATTGGTCCATCGTACCATCCATCTTTGGGGTTAACGCTACCAATCCATCTCAGTGTCGCCGATATGTTAAAGAGAAGTCGATCAGAGAATTCACCAACCCAGCGTGTGTCTCACCCACTGCAATATTTTCACGCTTCATTTTTTCAAGACCGCCACCGTGAACCCTGTATCACCAGATCGTTTTCACCTCTAGAAAATCATTTGCTCTGTTCCGTGTCGTAGATGTGGGATTCATTAAGGCCCTCCTACGACGAGTTACTTCTTGTTGACGACAACTCATTATCCAAGAAGCCAACCTAGGAACAACCCTTTTAGTACTTTGAAGCTTGCATGCCTCAATGGCAAGTTTCTCACTTACGGTGACAGGTTAACATCAATGGCCTTCGACCGAAAGATTTTGCATGGTGTTCGACACCAAGTCCCTTTTTCACACCACGTGAATTGTACTATAGTACCTTGAGGGTCATCATCATTATCGGTGATTCCTCTCGCGCCTGTTAACAACTTACATCATTGGCTAGTAATCAGGCGATGTTTTTCCATGTTCGACTCCAGAACATTTTTCACGTGGATCGACTTGTACTTCAGACGAAGATTGGACGAGTTTAAAGACCCCGGATCTAGTTCCATCCATCCGGCTGCGATATATTCAGGAAAATAAAGACATCAAATGTACATCATTGCTGCACAAATGAGCATCTGAAACAAAGGATGATGGCTCTACCAGAATCATCAGTCTACCACACTCTATCCTATGTACATGAAAATGAATTTATAAAGCTGAGCATGGGAATGCCCACCTTAGCTAGATTATGAAAATGTTATGAAGATAATGCATTGTATAGTATCTTATTACAGGTCACCTTCCAGTTCGAAAAACCTCGAATCCTCATGATAAAGCATTTCACTCGACATCAAAGATTTTCGACCTCATGCTTTAGGGGGCAACTGTTATAGACATATTTGGGCACTACAACCCCAATCACATATGTCCATAAACCAAGGGCTTCTAAGTCCCTAAAAGTGTTGTTTAATGCCATAAAGGAACAAGGTCAGCTGATTACATCATCTCCCATAAGTTTTCCACAGAAAACTGCTCAAAATTGGTCAAAACTGGACCATACAGAGTGCCTAGTGCTAAGGGTGCGATGCATCTCACCTGCTTAGTGAAAAAAGTGCAATGCATACTGGAAACCCCTTCTGTAGGGTACGATGGGAGAGAGTAGACAAATGGTAGAGACAGTTTGCAAGGTGGATGATCATGGAATCTTCCAGAAACTTCTCCTTTGACACTTTCCTCTCTGAATTCGCCCAGGATGAGTAAGAGACCATCAATCTCCAAGTGGAATCAAGAAGTATCAGAGAGAGAACAATAATAAAAATCCCAGAAGCTGACTCACCCCCTGCAATCATCTGTGTATGGATCCCTCATCCCACAGATCCAGACATTGGAATCTTGTATCTTGTAAGGAAGTGTTGTTGGTTTCCTGGTGGAAGATCATAGTGTTGGGTGATCTAAGCTTTTCATGAGGTGAAGAAGGGCTTTCATGCTAGGAGGATGACGGTGGGTCAGAACAATGGGTTGTAATCCCCTCTTCTAATCTTTATATCAAAAAATCTATTTAAGTTTTCCTCCACATTTTTGTATGTTCGATGATATATGAATTTGTGTGGTCAATATATATCTGGTCCTATATTGTTTATGATTGTAGATATCTGCACTTTGAAGGTATTATGTTGCTTTAACTTTACAAGTACGCTTTGAAGCGGAGTGGTCAAGGAAGGAGCGGCAAAGCCCTGTCAGAGAGGAGGAACAAGCAAGGGACCGAGCGAAAGATTGAGGTTGGTATTCTTTGCTCCTCTCCTATCTACTTCTCGTAAAGAAAAATGAAAGTAACTTTAATATATTTGTTTCTAATATAGCTACCTGTCTTAGTGGGACTAGAAGCTTTGCATAGACACTAGACTTCCCGATAACACTATTGTATCAACCAGACTACCTCACAAATTTGGTAGAGAAAACAACATACTAATGCACTTATCTTGACTTAAAATTTTAATATCAGCAGATAACAAATAGCTTACAACAATATTAAAGGAATTCATATGCTATGTCACCGACTTTCCATCTTTCATCCTTAACTTATACAACTCTTTTCATAGGGATAGTTTGTTTACTAGAGACTTAGATTGATACAAAGCCGCTAACTTATCACACAAAGCCTTTATCTTAGCTTCCCCTGATATATTCAACAATACTAAATATGAGAGACACATTCATAGTATTCTCTTCACCTTTTGAACCAGCTTCACCCAGGCTTTTGTTGACATTCCTTTTGGTCTGAAACCAGGATGTACAACAATCCACTGATCTTGATCCACCAACATATCCTCCATCTTGAGCTTCCACAAATCAAAACTATGACCATTAAAATTATCGATATTTATCTTAACATTGTTTGCCATCTTCTTTCACCACAAGAATAGATCCCGCAAATCCACCATTGAACAGGGTCTACCACATACCTGAGCAAAACCCCTCAGTAGCAAAGGCATCTCCTTGAAGTCGAAGCAACTATAACACCAAATGTAGGCTTTGATCCTATACAAAAATAACCTACAAATGAATTCTTAAAACATAAAAATATACAATGGAAAGAACATAAAACAAATATATATAGATATTTTCCCCTGGATCCAAATAGCGGGACTACGAGATTGATTTATAATTATATTCCTGCTAATGTTACAATACATATATATACATGTTGAAACATTGATAAAATCTAATCCACTAACCCTGGATTAGAACATAACCATAGTTCCTTTGACCAGATCCACAAAATACCATGGGCAGAAAACCATTATGCCCAAAACCATGTGCAAAGTTACCGATGCAAAAAACCATGAGTAGGTACACCCACAATCTTTGGGCCTTCCCCTGATCCTTGGGTCTGTCCAACTATTATTGGGCTAGTCATACAAAAAGCATAACACAAACCCAAAATTATAGCTACATAATTTGATCATTAAATTGTTTTTCAAGTGGTGCATGATACGTCTTTTCTTGGCATGTGAAAATAAAATGTAATACTAAGTTGGATACATCCTATATCCACACTACTTTCCTAGATAACTAGTGAGTATAGCAGATAGCATCCATGTATTTTCGTAAATGGAAGTAAGTCCATAGGATGGTCAATTGATCTTATGTATCAATGGTATAATTGGTTTCTACCTAGTATGTGATGAAATTTCTTCAAGAGAAGGGAGGATCATGCATACTTTTGAGGTGGAAGAATGCAGTGTCCCCAATTAGTAATTTTTCTAAGGGAATTCACAATTTTGTAATTTTTGGCAGGTAATAAATATTTGGCATATAAACTTAGGAAAAGTGGGTGAAAAAGGAAAGTTTATAAAGGGGCCACCCCAAACATTAGAAACGCCAAGTAATTCGATAGGAAGTGGAGAGTGGGAACCACTCCAAGGGAATACACACCCTTTGGAGGAATTCAAATTGGTTGAGAGAGGTAATTTGATGGTTGGAGCCCACAAGGAGCATGAGGGATGGTTAGCTATAAATTGGAGGTGAGGCTCTCATTTTAGGGGCCCTTTTACATTTGATTATCCGTTGTTGCTCTAGCTATTTAGGTGAGTTACAAGTGTTGACTGGCATAAGAGCTTCCCAAGGAGTGAATCTTAACCTTCTCTTCGGTGGAACTTAAGTGCTACCCTGGGAAGGATTTCTATCTTATTTGGAGGCTAGGAGAGAGGCATCACACAACACTACACCATTCTAGATTAATTGGGATGTAGAGGGAGAGGCAAGGTAGTCATTGGGATGATTGGTGCAGGAAGTTGGGCTCTTTATTTCTACAAGGGTGTTCTTCATCATATTCCATCCAAAGGAGGGAGATTTAGGGAGGCAAAAGGGAATCCCCTCACTACTATACAAATTGTTGAAGCTTTCTATTGCATCATTTCTCACAGTTCTGCACCCTTCCCTAGGGTAATTATTGTGTGGAGTGTCGGTTGGAGGATTTAGGGGTTGAGCTACTAGGATTTCCTTTGGAGGGATATTGTTAGGAGATTGCTAGCATTTTGGAGCAGAAATTCATCATTTTATACTACAGGTGAAGCTTTCTAGTATTTGAGGAGGGACAAGCTATCTGGGGTCAAATTTGGAGGGTCAAAACTAGAGAAAACCCATTTTATGTTTTTTTGGGTTTTTGACGGATCACATCCCAAAATTCAGAGAATTTTCTAGGCAGTTTTTAGGTGCCAAGTTAGTGAGCAGAGCAGAAAAACTAGGCCACCGCAGATTACTGGAGGGACAAACTATTACAGTAGTTAGGCATTGGGAGATTGGTCACATGGGGCTTGTAGCTTGCCTTGAGCAAGACGAGTTGCACTCCTTTCAATTTTATTGTACTCCATCAATTTATTTATAATGAAATTGACCATTTCGGGTGTTCCGAAGTATTTTTTTTGTTCATGGGTGTTTGCTGAAATTTATTGTGTTGTTTTTTATGTTAATGTCTTTGATTATGTCAATAAAATGTCTATTTGGAAAATTACTAAGAAATTTGTGTTAATTTCAATTGAGAAAACCAAGTGTTTATTGCAAACTGAATTTATGGGGTGGAATGATTAATTTTTATTAGGAAGGATAGAGAGGCCCTAAATATAGAAAAGATATATTTGGAGTTTGGTCGAAGGAAAGCAAATGACATTTTTTGTGGAATAATTATGATAGTAGAATAGTGGAGAAAAAAATGAATGTGTACAAATCAAGATAAAGTTGGTTGAATGATAGGTGGAATGATTAATTTTTATTAGGAAGGATAGAGAGGCCCTAAATATAGAAAAGATATATTTGGAGTTTGGTCGAAGGAAAGCAAATGACATTTTTTGTGGAATAATTATGATAGTAGAATAGTGGAGAAAAAAATGAATGTGTACAAATCAAGATAAACTTGGTTGAATGATAATAGACCCATGACCTTACTGTAATATGATCTACACGTTATAGTTGTAACAATTTTTTATGTCATGTTTTGATTTGATGTATTGGTCCTATAAGAGTTTGATTATGTTCTTGGTATCTCCATGAGTTGCAATGTATTGTATGTACCTTCTATGTATCATGAAAATGACATATCATTATAATAACTAGATATGCATGCATGATCCAAAAACAGCATAATTTACTATTTGCATAATTTCACCAAACATTAAATAAGGTTTCCTTTTATGTGAATGAATGAGGAAAATTAATTTTTAAGTGCCTTAAACATAAACTTGAAATTTGAAAATAAGAATAAACAATATATAAAATAAGAAGCAAACTCAAGATATTTGATCACTGAGTTCATCCCTCATGGACTACATCTCCGGGTCCACTTCCAAGTGGGCGTTCACTATATTAAATTTTTTTATAAGTCTCTTTACATCAAATTTTTCCATTCTGTATTGTGCACATATGCATCAATTACTACTTTTAACTGATAGGCCTTTGCCTTAGCTCTCCAACGCAACTTACAGATTTCAAAAAGGCCCAATATTGGTCAAGATATGCCTAAAAAAGCATTTACAGACACAAAATAATACAAAGTCCCGAGACTCACTATACAACTCCCATGGCAGGGGTGCAATGGTAAAATAAGTTATAAGGCCATGGGCAAGTCCTAAAGTCGAACCCGCAGACCTCCCGCACTTTTGAATGCAAATACTTAGGAAACATTGCAACAATGTGCCATATATAATTTTATGGTTGAAACCATAGGGAGAGAAAAGTTTAAGGATGAAAATATGTTTTAAATTTTAGAAACCTTGGTGAATCTTACTAGTCCCAAATTGCATATTATAAAATGTTTGTTGATATCACTGTAAAAACATGCAAATTTCTAATAGTTTTATATATAGTCTTTATACAATTTTGGCATATTTTAAGGTAAAATAATTTTATACTATAGAATTTAGGGAAATCATTTTTAGAAAAAAATGGAAATTGGCAAATCTTTTTTTGGAGAAACCATCGAAAATTAACACACTTGTGAATATTAGCCCCTAAAAGTTTCCATGACCATAGGTTTTACATAGAATAATAATATTGGTGGTCGTTACATACATCACATATATAGTTTAAAAATTATATCATATGGTTTTAAAACCTTGTGTCATCCGATATGTGATATAACTTTGGAGTTTTGTTTTAACCAAAGTATAAAAATAGTATATAAACCCTATCGGTGATAAATCTGCTCGACCCATGGCATATGGTTTTAAACCAATAAACCAGTGGCTAAGCCTTAACTCGACCCGTGGAATATGACTAGAACATTAATATAGTTTTAACATAATATATATACCAAACTATGTTGGCCATAGTCGGTGGGATATATATATATTATAGTTGAAACATTAATTTTAGCATATATGCGTATGTTAGCTTTGGCAGTGCATTAACTATGTTTGGAACACATTAAACAACCTTTGGGTTTGGTGGGGCCACCAGATATGGTGGGCTCTGCCAATCCTTCCCCCAATTTCCATTTAAATAAACTTTAAATACATTTTTGCACCTTTGATATAATAAAGCTGTTGCGTGGCTCGTTGGTAAAGATTTTATAGAGTTGGTTTAGAGGTCACGGGTTCGACTCCCGACCTTGCTAGTTAACCTATGACCTATGCTTTGACTTGACTTTCAATGCCACATGCATTGAATTTGACCTACTAAACTTGTGCCACCTCTATCTTATCATCACAGATGCCCACTGCAATTTTCCTAATCTTGGCCTTAAGCGGCACCTCCTCCAGTATGTGCAACTCCAGCATTTTCCTGCATGTTGTTGCCACCACGACCTCCAGCTGTGCGCTCTGCGCCTGGATTATCTCCTTTGCCTTCAATTCCTCTGTCTTCTCGACAAACATTTTCTCATTTTTCACCCAATATCCACTTATTAGGCTCAGAGCGCGCTACTGTCGTGCTCGTAACTCTACTGTCACACTTGTCTGCAGCGTGTGAAGATACTCATTGGGGAGCGCTACGAGGTTAAGGTCAATGTTCTTCAAAGTACTCACGATGACCTTGTCATAGGCCGCTTCCGCACTCAAAGATCCTTCTGGCAGTGCGATGGCCTGGAGATCCACTGATCTGACCATCTCTACAGCCTGACTGGTCCCTTGTGCGAAGCTTGTTTGTGCAATGCTCACCTGCCCTACGCCCACCTGGATCCTACTGGTCTAGATTTGAAGCTTGTGCAGATCCTTTTGAACAGTTCCCAAAAACTACAGGTGCTTTTGTTCGAACTGCTACAATAGTTCCGTTGTGGTATCACACACTTATCTCCATTCTCGTCGAGGTCACCTTCTGTGAGCGTGATGGATTTCAACTTCTTCCAGGTCCCCTCATTTTGTTGTTCCATGTACTTCTTCACCCGAAAGGGGGTGCTCTATCCTTCATCTCTGCCACCTCCCTGCTCTAACTGCTCCTCTTCCTCGGTTTGGGGTGAAGGGAATTTACCACTCCACTCAGAGTCGTGTTATTCCTATTCGACCTGTAGCTTTGTAGCGTGCTCATTTTCAAGTCGGGCCTTCTCCTTGGCCTCCTTCCTTCGTCTCTTGGCCAACTGTTGGATCGCCTGCTTTCCTCCCTCCTTATTCTATTTCTCCATGGAACTCCCCACACCTCTGCTAGTGCCTGCAGCCAGATCAGATGGAGAATGCCAATCTACTAGCCAACGCTTGATAACCTCCTGAATAGCATTTTTTTTGGAAAGATAAGGCATATCAAACCACTTTTGTTGCGGATCCTTCCATGTCTTGATTTCCACACAATGGAAGTCTGCCTTAAACTTTGCGTACTCTGATAGCTACTCAAATACAGTCGGGGACAATTGTGGCTTATGGTTGATGGCCATACAAATGCTCACCTCCATCAAAACCCAAAAAAATTTATTCTCCATGACCTGCACAAAGTCCTTTATAGCCCAAAGCGAGGCAAAATGTGCAGCCTCAGGCAATCCTTTCTCTAAGGGGGGGAATTGGTTGTCCTCCAGTAGCTCCCAAGCTACTATAATGATGGAGAGCAACAACCATGCGTAGTGGAAGGTTTTTCTCTCTTCTTGAGCCTCGCAACAATTCACAAGGAACTTGCTACAGAGGTAACGCGTTAAATTGCACACCTTCCGTGTTCTGTGCAGCTAACTAAATTACTAGCGTTGAAACCTTGTCCACGTGGTATTTCCTCATGACCTTACCTGCAAGGATCTATGTGGAAACTTGCACCATGGGGTCGGTGATAGATGTGATGGAGTACCCATGCGGATTCTTAACTAGCTTGAACTTCTCCTTCATTTTTTTTGCCAAGTCGCACTTATTGGTCTTTCGCCAAACTCCTTGGTTGGATTCAAGCCTAAATGTGGCAGGAGCATGATCCCATGGATCAACATGTCTGTAATTGGGATTGGTGAGCTCAACCACAAACATCCATCATGTACCAAGGTCAGCAATTGCTTGAAAATAATGATATTGATGTTGGAGCGGTGGTAGTGGGGCACCCATAGCGGGTTCAGCAGCCCCGACTGATTCACTCTGTGAATCCACTCGACTGGCTCCAATACAGTGACACCAGATTCTTTATAGTACACCTGCTTCATGTAGTTCTCTATCGTGAGGTGGGGAAATCGCTCATGGTTCGCCAAATCCCAGTCTTCCATTTTCAAATGGGGAATTCGCGCCAAGCACAGACCTTCAAAGGTGATACTTTTCGATAGCAAGGGCGTATTTAGGAAGAACCCTTAGTTACCTTCACCTTTCCCTTACACGGAGGAATGAACTTCGGAAATTTGCAGATGGGCTCCATGCCCTCGGCATCTATATCCTCTGCACCCTCTTCGGCCTCCAAATATATAGCTTTCTCCTTATCTTTCACCAGTTGTTTATGTTTCCTTTGGGCCTGGGTAGCAGAGTGCTTCCTCGATGACTCGAAAATCGGCATTGGCATCTTCTGCTTGTCTTTCTAGAGCTTGGGATTCTCACACACCTGTGTAAGCTTCAACCGAGGTGACCTTGGCACCGTAGGCACAAGAGTTGGAGCCTCCATGCTGACAACTTCTGGATTCGCTCCTTCGGAGGCAACAATTCCTCGGTGCTTGCAGTCTCACCTAGTCTAGACATAGTGCTGAGAATAAACTATTGGGTTTCCTTAGGTAAAGTATCAAACCCTGAGCTAGCAACCAAATCTGTGAAAACCTGAGGATTCATAAATGTCAGATAACACAACTAAAAAATTGTAAGGATGCAAAGTGTTCTTTGTTGGATGGCCAAGCATAATTTTTAGGCGAATTTGAATTCAAATTCGACTGTTCCCCCCAAAATCCATTCATAAATTCTAATTTGGAAGTAGATCTTCAAAAATTTCAGCCTTAAATGTTGCCCCCCCCCTTAACCGTCTCCTAGTTTTCAAATCATGAATAGTGACTGTAACATTCATTTTCTGGCTATGTTGTGCGGTGTCTCCCCTCATAGCGTAGCTCCCTTCGTGTGCCTTCTGATACTGTGACACCACCCTTTTCCACACAACCCCTTTGTCACGTAGTTCTATCAACCATGTAGTGTATTTTATAGTCCCATGCTCCCTTGCAGCTACCTAGAGCGCTAAGACTGTCCTACCGTCATGTATTCATTGAGTCGGATCCCCTGTGTATGGCTTCAACTGACTTCCATTTACCCTTCCCAGAAATGGTTCTCCATTCAACTTTTCAAGTTGAATTGCGCCACCATCTGTAATCTCATTGACGACATATGGCCCTAGACAGTGCATCTGAAACTTTCGTGGAAACTTATCGAACTTGCTATCATATAGTAAAACTAAGACATTTACCTTGTGGGTGCACAGTTTGATCTGTTGATTATGCCAAGATTTTTCACGTTCCTTCTGAACTTGCTAATGGAATCCAGCCAGAAACCTATCTTCTTCAAGCTCCATTAGTTATGAGATTCGTTCTTCTAAGGCTCCGCAGTCCTCCATTCTTGTGAAAGTCATTATGTGTAGACTTGGCACAATATATTCCATCAACATTACAGTCTCTACACCATAAACCAATTAGAAATGTCGCTGACCTGTTAGCTTTTTGCAAGTAGTTATGTATGCCCATAACACTGCTGGTATGTGCACGTCCCAATCATTCTTATGTGCATTGTAAATCTTCGTTAGTGCATTCTCCAATAACTTATTGAAAGCCTCAATTGTTCCATTGGTCTGAGGATGATATGGTGTACTTTTATTATTGTAAACCTGGAACTCTTCTGTCAATGCGTTAATCGTTTCATTAAGAAAATGTGTATTATGGTCACCCATCAATACCTTTGGGTAGCCAAACCTTGTCAACACATATTCAAACAAAAACTTTGTTGTTGTTTCCCCTATACAGTCCCTCACAGGTTGTGCCTCCGCCCATCTGGTCAAATATACTAGCATGGTGATGATGTAATGTGCACTTGTTTTCTTACGTGGGGGTTGAATCGGTCCTACAAAATCGATTGCCCATTTCTCAAATGGCTGCAATGGCACCTACGAATTTAGCGGCAGCTCATCCCTTCGTGATGGCCTACTCGTACTCTGACATGCATCACATGCGTTACAATATGATTTAGAATCTTTATGCAGTGTCATCCACCACAACCCAGTGCAAAACCTTCTACATTGTTTCTTTCCTTGCATAATGTCCTCTCACAGATCCTCCATGAGATTCAGAGAGGATACTATTTCATTCAAAATCAGGCACATATCTTCGAAGTATCTCATCTTATCCCATCTTATACAAATGTACTGCAATTACTGAGAAATCAATCGTGTGCACCACAACCTCTTTCTTCTGCTGACTGGTGTACCCTTCTGAAGTCGTCCCCGTAGTCAAGAAGAGGATAATATCTGCGAAGTAGTTATCTGCTACACGCATCGTGAAGAGCTGCATGTCAGGAATCCCTTCCTCCAAATTAGTAGGCTCCTCTCCTATCTCAATGCACGATAGATGGTCAGGTCCTGGTTTCACAATTACCTCAAAATCATATTCTTGGAATAACAACAACCATATACATATTTTCCCCCCAAACACAGCTTTATTGACTAGGTACTTCAAGGCGGAGTGGTTTATGTACATCTTGAAATGTCTACCCAATAGATAGTGCCTAAACTTTTGGAGCGCATAGCCAATCCCTCACGCTTTGTTGTGGAGTAATTCTTCTCAAGCTTTGACAATTTTCTGCTTGCAAATGCTATAGGGTGATCTAATTCTCCTTCACCAGCCTGTGTCAGCACTTCTCCCGATGCAATACACGAGGCATCAACATGCACATGGAATTCCTTCTTCCAGTTAGGGAAGACCAAGATCAGGCAGTAACCATTTTCTCCTTCAAGACATCCAGATTGTGCTGACATTCTTCATTCCAACAGAATGTAGCGTCCTTCTTTAGTAACTTCTCCATGGGCTTGGTAATTTGAGCATAAGCTTTTATAATCTTTCAATAATACTTGGTATGGCCGAACATTGCAAGCAACTGTTTAACACTCCTTGGGGCTTCCAAATTTATTATTACCGTGATCTTGGTAGGGTCCACCATGAGTCCTTTCTTGCATACCACATGACCTAGCAAAATCCTAAAGGGGACACAAAACAAGCACTTCTTCAAGTTCAACGCAATCTGATACCTTCTGCACGTATCCAACATTAAGCGCAGACTGTCTACATGGCACTTGACTAGCCCAAACACTGTCCAGTAATCGAAATAGACCTCCAAAAATTTGTGGATAAGCTCTTTGAACGTCGCGATGACTACGTGAGAGAATATCAGCTACACATTCTTGAGTTTGAAGGGCATCACCGTATACTGAAAAAAAACCCATTATGTCACAAGTATTGTCTTACTACTATCTTCTGGTGCGATCTTGATCTGATGGTATCCAAAGAACCCACCATAAACCGAGTAGGCCTCTTTTCCTCCAACATTATCTAGGACCTGGTCAATAAATGGTGACAGGAAAGGATCATGGGCACAGGCGTCATTAAGATTTCTTAGATCTATGCACATCCATATTTCTTCCTTTTGCTTCCTTTCTTGAACTACCATTAAGCTCACCCAATCAGATTCATCCACTAGTTCAATATTACATTCCTCAAGAATCTTATCCAACTCCAAGCAAACCTTTTCCTTATTTTTTGGATTAAGGAAATATGGCCTCTAATTAATGGGCTTCGTGTCTGGTTTCAGAGTTATCTTCATCACTCCCAAATCACCTATGATGCCTTTCAAGTCTGAGAAAATTGTAGGCAATAAATCATGATATTTGTGGAGCAACTCAATGACTTTATCTACTGTAGCATCATCCCAGTAATCCCAAATCTTCGTAGACTTTAGCTTCGCTTCTGTGCCAATGTTTACTTACCTAGCTTTCAATGGCGCGGTGATTTTTGGATTCTCTATCTGTGGTCCCTCAACCTCGTGGTGGCCTTATACTTCTGGGATGTTAATATTTCTTGGATCCTCATATTTTGTGTCAGCAGTCATATTATAGCATTCCAGTGCATGATACAGCTGGGTGCTCCAATAAGTGAATCAATTCCAAAGGATCCTGCAGGATTTAGAAGATGGCTTCCTTAACCTCCTGCAGCACCTCATCAATCCTTTTGAACCCATATTCAAAGCTGAATGTCCTCATGAACCCTTCTCTTAAGACATCCCACTCTGCGGTACCATGGCGGAGCTCCGTTTCCAAATAACAATTCATAGGGATTATGTCCAGAGCGTGACAGAATAAATGTACCCATTCTGGTTGCGAATCTATTCCATATACCTTTGTCCATTTGGCCAAATGATTGCGCGGATAATTACTCCCATCATACTTATCAGTTACCTATACTTTAGGATGACTGAATTGCATTCTCATCATCCTTCTGTAATCACGCCATTCATCAAAGTTGTCTTTGTGCGTAATCATAGGCATAGCTCGCAGTGCCCAATCCAACGCCTAAAAGTGGTAATCCTTTGGAACTTCTCTTTCAAAAGCATCCAAAAACTTATCTACATTAGTTAAACCATCATAATACCTATGACGATACACAATGCAGCGATTTGGTCATCATGTTACAACGCAGTGTGCATACTTCATGTAACCTGTTCTGCCAATGTTCCAATTCTTTGTCTGAACCCGAGGTACAAGAAATTCCGTGGTCCCATGCAATTCATCTATTAGCTATCGAATTAACTAGTCTTAGTCTCTCATTATTATTTTATAGATCTGATCCAAATCATCATTACTCTACTCATAGTTGCAGACGGGTTTAGTATAGCACAGTCCTTCTACACGGCCCAATGGTACTACAATGCGGAGCGATTTCCTTTCAAATGACATTGTCCACATCTTCAAATTGATGGCCCCATCCATGTCGATCGCCCAACCAATTCCCAGGAGTGCATGTTACGGGTTGCTATCATCAACAATCTCAATTACTTTAAAATCATCCAGTGCACTCGAACCTTCTATATCTATGGTAACTCCTTGCAATTGTCCCATAGGGATAATGTTCTAATGGTTCACCATCCTTAGTTGAATCGGAGACCACTGCAGCACAGTTCTCCCCATTCTCTCCGAGGTTTGTTTAGGAAATACGTTCACGTTAGACCCCAAATCCAAAATAACTTGGTCCATCTCATAGTCTCCTATTTGTGTGGTAAGCCTCATCCTGTGCTATGTTCTTGCCTTATGCTTACCAATATTTATGACTATTCATGGTCCATCAGGAGCATTATCCTTACCAACACACTTTTTTATCAACTCTTGTAGCCCTTTCACAACCTTGTTGTCACGCAGTAATTTCATACAAGTTTCCAAGAATGTGGTCAACCTATGTAAGCGTGCTAGTATCTGGCAGTTTTTCCTTACCCACTTAGGTAGAGGCTTCAGTGAAGCTTTTCTTCACTTCCATGAATGTTTCCTTCACATGCTCTAGATCAAACCCAACCTCCTTTTTTGGGGACTTGTGGACCCATACACCTTCTTTAGGCTGCTTTCCCTTATTATCACCATTCGTGATCCCGCTTTGTAGTACAATACTCACATTCAAGTCCTCTTCGCAGGGCTCAACCCTCATCATCTATAAGTTCTGGGTCGGATGTTGAGGCTGTGCCTTCTTCTCTTGCATCTTGGCCATCAGCATAGGACATTCTTCGGTTGTGTGGTCAAACTGAGTACAATATTGACATTATGGGAATTTTTTATTCATACACTCCTGCGCATAGTGTCCTGACATTCCGCAATTGTGAAAAATGACCTACCCTCGACCCCTACCAGGTCCTCCTCCTCCTCGGCCTCGTCCGCATCCCTAATATCCTTCGCATGTTCCTTCAATGCCCTGATCCAGAGGCCGAGTTTTTGCTTGCATTCGATACGTAGGCATCCTCTCCATCATTGATTCATAGCTCTGATAGTGGCACTCATCATGGCCCACTGATTTGCAGAAATCGCAGAACAATTGTTGTGACGTGTATACAAACTTTTATAGCAAATGACGATTTTATATTACATGTTTTCTGGCTACTTGACAAATATTTCACCATAGCGCGGGCCCCGTAATTGGTCTTGTTGGAGCCTCCTGTCTTAGGGGCATAGTTCCTCCTCCTGTGATGTAATTTGCGAAGACAGGGCAATGATCTTTATCATGCCCATGGTTTTTACACTTGAGACACCAAACTTCTTTGTGCACCTCCGGCCGAGCCACTTTTTCCTTTTTCAAGCTCTGCAATTCCAAGCAAAGGTTCTGCAACTCCACGTGAATCTATTGAACTCCCAAAGAAGCATCCTGACCAGGCATTTCATGCAATCTCATCGCAATTTCCAGGGCTTCTGCCTGAGTTCCTATCTTTTGTTGTGATAAAGCAACCCTTGAGTGAGGCAGGAGCAAGGCTACAAACCATTCGTGGTGCTAACTATCCATGAGATTCATATTAGCTTCGTGGATCTGGAACTTCAATCTTTGATCTAATTCCCAAGGCGTTTCATCGGGCCTCATCATGATTTCCTTAAATCCAATTACTGATTGCGATTCAGACTTAGGCTTACCGAATTCTTTATCTAGAGCAGTTTGAGTGTCTGCTAATGATGCCGGCGGGTCATTGGTACAGTACTTAATGTACCATGTGAGCGTGTGATCCTGCAGAGCAGTAACCAACTGCGCCTTCTTTATATTATCATCTGTAATTTGTTGTGATGTCCATACAGCCTTCGCAACAAACCAAAACTGATCTGGATCCTCACTTCCTAAGCCTTTAAAAATTGGTAGCTTCATCGTATTTGACATGTTGACAAGCAGTAGTGGCGGTGGCGGTGTGGGTGAAGGTGTATGTTGTGGAGGTGAAGGTGGAGGTGGTGTGGGCTGATGAGGTATCTGCAAAAAACTCTGCCTTATTAATTGGACAGTGCTCTGCAGTGAGGCCTGTGATGCTCCCTTGTCATCACTTGAAGGAGGTCCAATCAATGGACTATATTTAGGACCTATTTTTCCTTGATGTCTAAAGCTTCATCCACTTCACGTAGATCTAAACATCGAGGTAATGGCATAACCCTCTTTTCACACAAGAGCATCTTAATGCAAGTATTCAAAGATCTCAAATACTTACCTCACGGTCCCTTGAAGAATCATCACTCTGCTTCGTTGTAATTCAATGAGTTATCAACCACGAACTCTATAACAAACCCTTTGATGACTCGATCAAGCCAGTGATCAAATGCGTGTGCGATCTTATCTTCAGAAGCTTCCAAACTCCGCATGAGCTCCAAGGTCCACACTATCAGACTGTCAAGCCTGCACCTTCCTGGTCATCTGCCAATTTAGCGATCCACTCATATAGTTTGATCGGGAAGGTGCAGAAGACGATTTCATATATTTTCGTGTACAAATATTTATCCAACCATTGTTCTTTTTTCAGGCACGAATTTCTATTTTCTTGCACCGTGAATTCTTGGATATTTTTGTCCAACCACTTCTTAATTTCCTTCTTGGTCGAATTCCAATAATGTGACATCACACATCTCTTTTATGCAGATCCCGATCCCGACAACAAAACCATTTATTGGCTTGGGGGATCCTGATCCAAGTTTAGAGTTAGTTGTGCCAACCAAATCCCTACACTACTGGCCCTTTCGGCATCAATCTGCAGTGTGCGGACTGAAAAATCACCCGAAATATTATGGGGAGATGTTGGAACCAATTTTCCGCACCCGGAGATCAGTGTGATGTCCTTTTAGCGACCTATATCTACCTTCACGTAGACCTCTATGCTCATGCATCCTATTGTTGAAACTTCCCTCAATCGGCCTCTAGACCTCCGTGAAGATCTATGATTCGATTTTGCAAACCCTGAACTAGTCAATTAGCTACTTACACACGCTTAGATTACCCTTAGACTACTATTTGCTTAGATCTACTTTAGTGTTTGATAACTTTAACATAAAGCGTTATAATCTTTGTGTAACCACTTAACATTAATTGCGTTCAAATAAAAATACAAATCTGGTAAAATCACTCATCAATACATCATTAGTTCATACAACCATTATTTATCACAACATAGAGCGCATTCATACATAACAAAAGTTAATAGATAAGACACAAGAATTTCAGTAACAATCTTCTTTATTGGTATTTAGTTATGCTTACAGACTCAAGGCTTCTTTGCGCACTCAGCTACAGGGGTCTGCGCATTTAGCTGCGGACACTACCCTAGGCCTCTAGGCACTCGGATGCAGAGCCTTTCCCACCTCTCAGGCTTCTACTTATGCGCTAGACTTCTTCACTCATACCCATAGACAACTTCCTACTTTCCTTAGACATCCCTAAGACACACCTATTTATACAATTCCATGGTTCGCGAACCATGGGTAGATCTTCAAAAGCCGACTCAAGTTACA
The DNA here is from genome assembly GCA_000404065.3 of Pinus taeda. Classification (NCBI taxonomy): domain Eukaryota; kingdom Viridiplantae; phylum Streptophyta; class Pinopsida; order Pinales; family Pinaceae; genus Pinus; species Pinus taeda. Next base: position 63,309 of record APFE031336388.1, on the reverse strand, counting down.
TAAAAGAAGGGTAAAACCATTTTTTACTCTTAACTAGCTATGCGCTCCGCGACCACATTTTGCGAAGACTTTACATCTTTTTACATCAAAACTTGGGATTTTTCCCCAAAACTGACCCAGGGGACCCCATCCCAACAACAAACAAGGACATAGGGAAATGGTGCGAATTCCATAAGAGACGCACTCACAACACAAGTGAGTGTTGAGCCAAGCAGTCACTGGTGGTCGAGCTGAAGGCTTCTAAATCATATGCATGTTCCAACTCTGATTCAGAACTCGATAAGGAGAATGAAAAAAGGAAGCATATTATTGATGCAGAGCCTAGTGCCACGGTTTTCACCACCAATATCTAGAATATTGAGCCTAAAGATCCATAGGAGGGGGATTGACTCTTACACTCACAGATTTGGGTGTAGGGTTCTCCATTGCAGTTCATTTTCAATAGCGGAAGCCAAAAGAACCTCATTTCAGCAAATGTCGTGAAGCAATTGGGCCTACCGACCACACCACATTTGTAGTCATACACCATTGGATGGGTTCAATGTTTCCTTCCCTATAGAATCAAACCCTTAACAGATGAGGTATTGTGTGATGTATTATTAGTCCAACCATACTTGTGGAAGCATCATCCTGTGTATGATTCTAAGTCTCACACTATTACTATTTATTTGGGAAATAAGTTATACAGGACACCGGATGTAGCATCACCTACCACCATCTCTTTGATATGTGCGAAGTAATGCAATAAGATCATTTCCCAGGCTGGAAAATTTGTCTTCCTTATGATTTTCCCTCTGGGAAAGAAGAAGATTGTGGCCACATCCACAGCCTCCAGATAGGGCTCCTCCACATGGCAGGAGGACATGGACAAGGTCATGAAGGATTGCAGGGACATCTTCACCTCACCCACAGGGGTACCCCTACACAGTCAGGTCAAGAACTCCATCAATTTGAACCTGGTTGTGTCGCTACCCAACGGACCAATCTATCGATGCTTTGTTTTAGACAACGACAAAATTAAGAAACAGATTCAGGAGTGGTTACAGAAAGGACACATCAGGCCAAGTTCATCACCCTCTAGAAGCCCAATCATTTTGATACAGAAGAAAGACGACACCTAGAGACTCTGTATTGACTATCAAGTGTTGAATAAGATCATTGTTCAGAATAGGTATCTAATCCCACAAATTGATGACCTTCTGGACTAGCTCAAGGGCGGGAAATATTTTAGCAATATTTATTTGAAGTCCAATTATCACCAGGTGCCAATCGAACACTTCAATATGTGGAAGACTTCCTTCAAATATAAGGAGGGATTGTTTGAATTCTTGGTCATGCCTTTCACGTTGACGAATCTCCCCTCAACCTTCATGAGGCTCATGGACGACATCTTGAAACCCTTCACCAACTCATTCATGGTAGTGTATTTGGACTACATCTTGATCTTCATCTAAAGTTGGGAAGAGCACCTACAACATATTTGGAAGGTCGTCTAAACCCTGCAACAACACAAGTTGTGTGCCAATTTGGAGAAGTGCACACCCAGGTTAAATATTTCGGGTACATCATTGATGAGTGGGGTGTGCATGTGGACCCATCCAAGATCCAAGTTATTCAAGATTGGCCAGCCCCAACCACTCTAATAGAGCTACACAACTTTCTGGGTGTTGAAAATTTCCACTATAGGTTCGTGTTGGGTTTCTCTCATAGTACTTACCTTTGATTCAAGTCACCAAGGGTGGAGCGAAAGAAAATTTCTTGTGGTCTGAATCCTAACATAAGGCATTTGTCGATTTAAATCATCATCTCTTATCTGCACTAGTGCTCACATTACTAGAAATGCAACAACCATTTGAGATTGGGATAGATGCCTTCAACTATGTTATCGGGGTAGTTATTACACAACAAGGGCATTCAGTGGCATATCATAATGAGACACTTTCACACATAGCTCGAAAATATCCCACCTATGATAAAGAGATGTATTCCATTATGCAGGCCTGCCGATCATGGAACAATTACATTTTGGGGAAGGAAACGGTTATCCACACATACCATCGACCCCTGCAATTCATACAGGCACAACGAAAGTTGCAGAATGGTCAACATTAGAAATGGTCCACGTATCTGCAACAATTCTATTTGAACATCAAGCACAAGAAGGGAAACACCAATAATGTTGCAAACTAACTCACTTGACCATCGGTTATGGCGCTGACCACTTTGCTTGACTCTTGTGGACACGAGACTTTAGGGTGGCCACATCTTTACAAGAGTGATCCAAAATTCAACAACACATACTAGATGCTCCTGGAAGGCAAGAAAGCTCTAGATTTTCACTTCCATGGCACACTGTTATGCCACCTAGGACACCTTTGTGTTGCTTCAAGTGGCCATGCCAAGATGACTTGGGAGGTGTAATATAGTCAGGTTGTTGGACATTTCAGAGTAGAAAAAATAGTGGCAGTGTTGCATAATTATTTTTATTAGCCGAACCTTTGACAATATGTCTAGAAGTACATCAGATATTGCACTACCTGCATCATTCCCAACCCAACAATCAATAAGGAAGGCCTATATGCTCCTCTACCTATTCATAGCCGACCTTGGGAATCCATATTCATATATTACATGTTGGACCTTCCTTCTACAAAGCATGGAAACGACTACATTTTCGTGGTCATTGATGAATTCTATAAGATGGCCATTTTTGCAGCCTACAAGATGGGTATCATAGCAGAAGCCATGGTTAATCTCTTCTTTGAACGAGTGTGGGTACACTTTAGGATCCCACTGTCCATTATCTCAGATTGGGATAGCAGGTTCCAAAGTACATTTTTTTCAATCCTCTGGTCAATGCTGGATACCAAGCTCACTAACTCTATGAGCTTCTACCCCCAAAATAATGGCCAAACAAAGGTCATCAACAAGATGATCGTGCACATTATGCACTTGTACAACTCGAATAATCCACGAACATGGGATGAAAGCCTCCCCTATTGATCCAGGTTGGTGTTGGTGGCCACCCACCTATCCCATTTGGACCCCCACAACTGTCGCTTTTAGTTTTTCAGTTTCCTAAATTGTAGCACAGTTTACTATTTTTAGCAGTTTTTCAGGTCCTGAAATTTCAAAGCCGTTTTGAGGCCCTAAACAACAATTTTTTTTGGAAATCTGGGAGCAACATGGGTCCATGGACCCATGTTTCTCTTCCCAAAGTTGTAGTTCTCGGATAGATCTTTCTAACGAGCTATTGTACGCGTCAAACGGAGATCGTATGTCAAAGTTACGACCCCGGCAAATTGATGTACCAATTTACCCAAACGGGGCCCACAATCTGGTGTTTCATCTTCTAGGGTTAGGTTTTGGGATCTTAAGGGTTTTCCATTGTTTCTCAACAATAAATAGGCCTTCAACCCTCATTATCACACAGTTTAGAGGCATGTAGCTCCCACATCTCTTCTCAGAGATAAGCTACCATCGCCCTAGCTGGTTTATGTCCATTTATGTTTGTAAGCATATTTCAACATTTTACATTAATGAAATGAAGTATTATTTCCACTGCATCTTTGTGTATATGGTTACCTCTGTATTTTGTTGTGTTCTTGTTTAAATCCGGATCAGTAGTATCAAAGCGGTCTGCTTTTTTTTCTCTTTTTTCTTTGCATGTCCTCAATGAGGTCAGTTTATAAGGAGTTAGGGCTTGAACTAGTCGAACATTTGCAAGACTAGCCTTGAAAATTCCTATGGCCTCTCATGGTGGATGAGAAGAAAGATGCGGGGGCAGGAGATCCTATCAAAATCTTGCTCGAAGAAGCCCTCGAGCGACAAAGGAATGTGATGATGGACAACTTTGCCCAAATCCTTCAAGGGCTACCTAGAGGTGATGCATTGGCTTCCAACAGCGACTCTGGAAAAACCATACTGTTTAAGGTACAAGTTAATTTTGAAATCTCCATCTTCGAGGGTCAAATAGATGCAGATGTTGTAGATAAATGGTTAAATCTACTAGAAGGGCATTTTTCTATACATGAATTTTTTAGTCAGGAAAAGATTGTTTTCGCTCTTCTCGAAGCAGCCCCCACGTCAAGGACTGGTGGGAAACCTACTGTGAGCAGAAGAATGAAAGCACAGGCTCACTATTTTCAGTTGCACCCACTTGGGATTCATTCTGGGATGCCATCAAGGAGCAGTACTACCCTGTCAAAAGCTATGAGGACAAATACATCAAATGGAACACACTGCGGCAAGGATGGGACCAAGATGTGCTAGAGTTCACAAACATTTTTCATACCCTTCGCACACAGTTGGGTATCAAGGACTCTGAGCTGCATCTGGTACTCAAATATCATGGTTGCCTACACAGATACATCTAGGAAGATATGGAGTTCCTGAACATCTCCTCGCTTGGCACATCATATCAATGCGCTGTCAAAATCGAGCAAAAGTTCAAACAGAAGAAGCGAGACTTTGGATCTGCAAATCCAAAGACCAAAGGACAAAGCCAAGGTGGGGTGACCCAAGACAACCCGTCGAAGCTGCAAGAAAAGAACAACACCACAAAGTTGAAGAAGGACACATGAAAGTGGTTTGAATTCCACAAGCGTCCCACTCATAACACAACTGAGTGTTGGGCCAAGCAGTCGCTGGTGGCTAAGTTGAAGGCTTCCGAATTAGATGCATGTTCCAACCCTGAGCTAGAACCCAACAAGGGGAATGGCAAAGGGAAGCATATCATTGATGCAGATCCCAATGCCACTGTTGCCACCACCAAGATCCAGAAAAATGAGCCCAAAGATCCAGAGGAGTGGGAACGTCTTTTCTACTCACAGATGTGGGTGAAGGGCTCGCCGCTGCAATTCATTGTCGACAGTGGTAGCCAAAAGATCCTCATTTCAGCAGAGGTCGTGAAGCAGTTGGGCCTACTGACTACACCACACCCGCAGCCATACAGTATCGGGTGGCTTCATGAAGGACGAGATCTCAAAGTTCGCTAGCATTGTTGCCTTCCCTACAGCATCCAGCCCTTCACAGACAAGGTATTGTGTGATGTTACACCTCTGGATGTTTGTGATGTATTATTAGGCCAGCCATACTTGTGGAGGCGACATGTTGTGTATGAATCAAGGCCTCGCGTTGTCATTATTTCTTTGGATAATTCATTATACAAGATACGAGAGGTAGCCCCACTTACCGCCACCTCTTTGATATCTACTAAGAAAGGTAGCAAGCTCATCTCCCAGACTAGGAAATTCATCTGTCTGGTTCACTCCCACAGTAAGGAGAAGATCGTCACCACATCCATGACCCCCACAAAGGTTTCCTCCACACAGCAGCAGCAGCAAAGGGATACGATCACGACAGAACCCAAGAACTGCTTATCGTCACCCACAGGGGTACCACACAAGCTTCAGGTGGGCAACAAAGTTTGGTTGCATTTGCAGAAAGAACGCCTTACAAGAGCCCATCAAAAGTTCTGACCACGCCAACATGGTCCTTACACCATTACTAAGGCTATGGGAAATAATGCTTTGGAGCACAACATTCCTCCATTCCTTCGCTTGCACCAAGTGTTCAATGTTTACGACCCTCAACCACGCTTCCGACCATTACTGGACAGGTCAGAGATTGCAGGACAAGTTCAACAGATGGAGGAACTCAACGCAATGGGGACCATTGCTTCCTAAGGGGGGAGGAATGATCCAGGTGGATGTTGGTGGCCACCCATCTATCCCATTTGGACACCCACAACTATCTCTTTTATTTTTTCGGTTTCTTAAATTGTAGCACAGTTTACTATTTTTAGCAGTTTTTCGGGTCCTGAACTTCCGGAGCCGTTTTGAGGCCCTAAACGACTTTGTTTGGGAAATATGGGAGCAACATGGGCCCATGGACTAATGTTTCCCTACTCAAAGTTATAGTGCTCAGATAGATCTTTCTAACAAGCTATTGTACGCGTCAAACGAAGATCGTATGTCAAAGTTATGACCCCAGGAAATTGATGTACCAATTTACCGAAACGGGGCCCACAATTTGGCGTTTCTTCTTCTAGGGTTAGGTTTTGGGATGTTAAGGGTTTTCCATTGTTTCTCAACAATAAATAGGCCTTCGAGCCTCATTGTAACACAATTTAGAGGCATGTAGCCACCACATCTCTTCTCAGAGATAAGCTACCATCACCTTAGCTAGTTTATGCCCATTTTTGCTTGTAAGCGTATTTCAATATTTTACATTAATGAAATGAAGTATTATTTCTGCTGCATCTTTGTGTACATGGTTATCTCTGTATTTTTTTGCGTTCTTGTTTAAATCCGGATCACCTATGTCCAACATTGTTACAACAGAGCTCTCCATAGCTCAACTGGCCACAACCCCTTTCAGGTGGGGTTGGGATTCTAGCCACTATGTCCCATCGATGTGGCCATACCATTTGCATCTACTAAGGCAGATTCAGCTCATGTCTAGTCTAAAGCTGATAGGGCTAATAAATTCATTTAGTGCATTCATCACATCTACAAACAAGTCCATGACACATTGGACAGAGCTAATGCTAAGTATAAGCAACGTCATGATCAACATTGGGTGCCACACAAGTTCCAAGTGGGCAACAAAGTTAAGTTACATTTGCAGAAGGAGCACCTCGTTGGGTCCCACCACAAGCTTTACTTGCTTCGATATGGGTTGTACACCATCACCAAGACTCAGGGACAATTCCTTTGAGCTCAGCATTCCATCATTCCTTGTCCTGCACCTAATATTTAATGTGGACCGATTGGGATCATACTTTTCCTCATTGTTGGACACATCCGACATTGTTGAGTTGGTGACACCAACAAATCTCAATCCAAGCTGCATTGGACAAGCCATAACTTTCAAGATCATGGACACACATACAAGAACACTCACCAGCCGAGGATCCGATTATATCGAGTTGTTAAAGTAGGCCAGCTCCTTCACTAGGGCAAGTGGTTCACCAAGGATTAGGTTCAACAGAAATTTCCTCACCTCATGGAGGCACTACACACAATGGGGACCATTGCTTCCTAAGGGGGGAGGAATAATCTAAGTGGATATTGGTGGACACCCGCCTATTCCACCTACACCTTTAGCCAGTTTCATCAGTTTCCTTGATTATAGCAGCTTTGGCAGTTTTTCAGGTCTTGAACTTTCAGATTTGTTTAGACCCCCTAAACGATGTTTTTCTGAGGTTTGAAACAAGCCTTTAGTCTACCACAAATCATGTAGTACTCATAGATATATTTCCAACGAGGTATCGTATGCATCAAATAGAGATCATATGACCAAGTTATGATCCTAGGAAGTTGGTTTCCCAACTAACCCCAATGGGACCCACAAACTCTTGGCGTTCCATCTCGTGGGGTTAGGGTTTTGGTTGTTTAGGGTTTCCCTTTGTTTTTTGACATTAAAAATTCCCTTGGACTTCATTGTAACCCAATTCAGAGGCATGTAGCCACCACATATCTTCTCATAGATAAGCTACCATCACCCGAGCTAATTTATTTCCATTCTTCTTGTAAGCATCTTTCATTTCTTTAATATTAATGAAATGAATATTTATTTTTGCTACATATCTGGGTTCATGTTTATATTTGTATTCTTTTGCATTCCTACATAAGTCTAGATCATTCATTTCCATAATATTTTCCACACTTCCAATCTTCTCGACTTGTTAAGTCAACCTAACTATAGTGATCTTGCAGTGCTTCTTTACCTGTTTTTTTATCATAGAAATAAGATCTTAAAGAATCATAATTTATTTATTATTTTCTTTAGGTTTGATAGGTCGCATTGGTCTTAGTGGATGTTAACCATCATCATCATCATCATCATTAAATGCATCTTGATGTGTCCAATAAGGAAAATTTATGTACTCTAAAATTAAAAAATGCACACTTGCAAATAAGAACCCAAAATACTTCACACAAATAGAAACTAGATTTATTTGATAAATTGTTGATTCTTTCTAATAGGAATATCATTGGATGAATGCAAGAAAATGGCTTGGATGTGTAAAATATCCTCTGCTACAAGGCAAGGGAGAAACTACTTTTCACATAATTCTAGTTTGGAGAATTATAATAATCGTCCACCCAAGTCAGTATCCTCATAGCTCCATAGTTACTGCACTTTGAACAAATCCCTTAAATTCATGTGGCCTCTCAATGGGAACCCACTTTCTAGAGTTGTGGTACATGTAACACACCTACTCACCCCAACGACTCATAGAACTACTCACAAATATTTTGTCATGCCACACTATGACACAAGGAGCAACGTCTAATATATTTTCAAGAAGAGACACTACCACTTCAAGAAGATACCTTACCACTACCAATATATCTACTCATTTGTTGGTTAAGGAAGGAATAGAAGTGCCCTCACACAACTAAGCACGATATCAACTTTTCCCTACTACATTTATTATCCATTGTACTCTAATTTGTTTATTTTGTTCAGATACTTCGATTGTATTATGGAATTCATGATCCTACACTTTTGCCCTGTACCCACCAATCACATTGAATTTTCAATCCAAAAAGGCCCCATGGCATTGATCTCGCTCTCGGCTCATGGGAGGCAAAACCTCCCACTTGTCATGTCTAACATCATATGCCTCTATAGTTTGCAGAGTGATTTTATTGTTGCCATGTCCTCTGGAAACATAGATAAGCCCATCGGGAGAAATAGAACACATGAAGAGGGATCAAATCCTGAGAATATTTTCTCCCTTGTGCCAAGTACTAGATATTAAGTCATAGATATAGATAGAGTTCATTATTTCCTAGTTGAACGGTTTCCATCACCCAATCATAACTAGTTTTTGATCCACCGAAACGTTGTGACAAAAGCAAGGAATCCCTTGGGGAAATTGTGGAGTTGAATGAAGTCGATCCCAAGTGCCTTACAAAGGGTCATACTATGTTAACCCATAAACAGGGGCACTTTGCCACTTATCCTCAATTGGTGTCCCTTTAGGAATAGCTTGAATCAAACATATGAATTGCTCTCTAGTCCCAGAGATCTTTCTAACATAGCTTTGAGGTTATCACGTGACTTGTAAGTCACTCTCAGTAGGCTTTCTTAACCAATTTTGTTTGAAATGGTCGGAGTAGTATCCATTAATCCTACTACAAATCTTCAATTACTTGAAATTAAACAGAATGTAGGGGCACTTGCACTCGCACTACACAACCTTCGACTCCCATGAGTCAAGAGTATGAAGAAGGATCGAAGGTTTTGCAACGCGAGTGCGAATGTCGTTTTATTATCTGCATCCTATTTAATTTCAAGTAACTAAGTATTTATAGTAGGACTAATGGATATTATTCCGAACATTCCAAATGAAATCGGTCGATAATTCCTGCTAAGAGTGACTTACAAGTCATATGATAACCTCAAAGTTGTGTGCAAAAGTTGGGAGGCTATGCTAACAAAAATATCTCTAGGACTAGCGCATAGTTCATATTCTTGATTCACGCTATTCCTAAAGGGACATCGACTAAGGATAAATGGCAAGGCACCCCTTTTTATGGGCTAACTTTGTATGACCCTTTGCAAGGCACCTGTGATCGACTCTCTTCAATTCCACAATTTCCCAATGAGATTCCCTATTTATGTCAATGTGTTTCAGTAGATCAAAATTGGTTATGATCAAGACATGGAATCTCTTTAGCTGAGAGACCATAAACTTTGTTTATATCTAAACATAAAAAGATATAACCATGTTACATAATGATGTAGTCTAAACTAAGTATCATAAATAATTTTATGAACTTACATACTCTTCCATTATTATTTCTTAACAAAAACTAATATTGCGAGACAAACAAACTAAAAAATATATATTGTTACATAATTATTTATAAATATTGAATATATATTTATTGTTTAAAATTCACCTGTTTTTTCTCTTAAAAATAGAATAAATTTATTTTGATAATTATTTATCAACTTTGATGGTTTAAAATTTCAAAAATGTCGTCTTAAATTTGATATATAATGTATTCGTAATTTATAGAGAAAATAAACATTTAATTTTTAAATGTTTTAAACATTTATCAACTTTTTGGGGATGAGAAAAACTTACACCACCTATTTTAAAGCGAAATTCACTGGAACTGTTTCAACTTTCAACAATTGTAGTTAAATATTATCCTAGAATTGAGCCCATGCTGTGAAGAGAAGAGATACCAGAGACACGTATCGGTGTCCCAACATACGATTTTTAACCTGCGTTTCAGATTTATATTTAACACTCAGCTAAACCAATCAAGGAGACAGGGCAGATCTATATTTATCGCACAGCTTGATCATTGCTGGGCTTAAGCGCGCGTCACCGTCAGTGGGCAAAGTTGTGTGGATGATTTTGGTAACGGCATTGTTTTAGGGAATTATTCATAATTAAGGATGGAATTTGATTAACAAGTTGTTTATTAAAAGTAATTTGTTCATACAATACAAGCAAAAAAATTGCAAAACTAAAAAAAATTACAAAACTATCCCATTTAACCAATAATCTGGTTTTGAAATTTCAACCCTGCCCACAATCTTATTCAACTCACGGTCTCCATTTTCTTCGTTCACAACGGGCGAGTTGTGTGGCGGATTTGTGGGCGATAAATCTGTGACCAAGCTCGTACCAATAATTTGGTTTTGAAATTTCAACCCTGCCCACAATCTTATTCAACTCACGGTCTCCATTTTCTTCGTTCACAACGGGCGAGTTGTGTGGCGGATTTGTGGGCGATAAATCTGTGACCAAGCTCGTACCAATAATTTGGTTTTGAAATTTCAACCCTGCCCACAATCTTATTCAACTCACGGTCTCCATTTGCTTCATTCACAACGGGCGAGTTGTGTGGCGGATTTGTGGGCGATAAATCTGTGACCAAGCTCGTACCAATAATTTGGTTTTGAAATTTCAACCCTGCCCACAATCTTATTCAACTCACTGTCTCCATTTTCTTCGTTCACAACGGGCGAGTTGTGTGGCGGATTTGTGGGCGATAAATCTGTGACCAAGCTCGCTGACAGTGAAGAAAGGGTATGACGATCGCAACACCAATAAGACGTTGGGTAATGGTGTAGAGATTTTGGGAATGTATGACGATGGCAACACCAATAAGACCGTTGGGTAACCGTGTGGGGATTTTAGGAATGTATGATGATGGCAACACCAATAAGACCGTTGGGTAATGGTGTGGAGATTTTAGGAATATTGTCTAATCAGACCATCAAAAAATCAATAACATTAAACTTATTAATTGTTTTATTAATTTTTCAAATAAATTTGAAATGTATACTTTTCTAATTATATTTTTATAATTTTCTATCCATTTCTAAAATTTAAAATCAAAATTTGACATTATCAAAACCAAATGTCTCCCAAAAACTTGTGAAAAATCACTCAACAAACCAAATGCCTTAATAACAATACATATTATTGACCATGATTAAACAACCCAATATCGGGCTAGCAATACACAATATTGTTAACGATGAACAATTATAAAAGTGTTATCATGTTTGACACATAAAATAACATTCAAATAATCTTTTATCATTAAAATAAAAATAAAATAACATGTAAATAATCTTTTATCATTAAAATGAAATAATATGGAATATAACTCTAAACTCAGGTAAAAGATAGTTTAATGACTAAGTGGAGGCATAATAGGAATAACAAAATAGATAGCAACCCCGAAACTATAAAGAGTATTTTGATTTTGAAAAAAAAAAAAAACAAAAAAAAAAAAACAAAAAAAAAAAAAAAAAAAAAAAAAAATAAAAAATATTTATGATATTATTGTAAAATTTAATTATATAGAAAAATGAAATATTTCAATTTTTTTTTAGGGTTTTTACGCTATATAATTTTTTTTAAATTTATATAAAATAAATACATGCAATCATATAAGAAATAGATTTTATTTGAAATTTTTTTCAATAAAAATAATTATTGTAATATTAATAAGATGTTGGGTAATTTTTGTTATAGAAGATAATGGTAAATTTAATTTATTTGTAGATTTTATGAATATTGTTTGATTAGAAAACCAATGAGATTAAAAAATGGACATTACTCTTCTCTCTTAGTTTTTCAAATTAATATGGAATTCACAATCAAAATAAATTTTCTTAACAATATTCTAGAATATACCATCAAAATAAATTGTTCCAATATTTATCGACATTTGTATGCAAAAAAAAACTTGCCAAGAATCAACCATCAAACCAGATGTCTCTCGAAAACTTGTGAAGAATCAACCAACAAACCAAATGTCTCACTAGCAATGCATACTATTGACAATGATTGAACAACCCAATGTCATGCAAGCAATACACAATATTGACGATGATTTAACAACCCACAAGAACAGTGATGGCTCCAGCCCTGAACACCTACGGTTTAATTATTTAATGCTGATTGTAGTTTTGATAACTATGTGGTTGGTTGACTTAATGGCGTAGTATTGTGGTTTAATTATTTGGAGGATAAGTGTCCTGGTCTTGGGGCTCCCTCCTTCCCACCTCTTTCCATGCCTTCGAAACCCTAAGCTGGGTCATTTCGCCACTGTTTCACTATGCTACTTCGCGAGGTGAGGTCTCTGGTTCTTTCACTCTGCTGCTCCACGGGGTGAGGTTTCTGGTTCTGTTTGCTTTATAGGGGCTTCGTTTCACCGACCCTGGGCATGAATTTCCTGTGAGGGTTTCCACCTACATGCGTTGACGATGCTTCCTGTTCTGAGCTCGGTTTCGAGGCTCTGGGTCTGGAACCCTTGGTCTCGGTCTTTGGTTTCAACTTTGTTTGACTCTGGTTACGATTTCAGTTGTGGGCTTTTGATATATGTTGTTGTTCTCAAAGCGCTTGCTCCACTATTTGATTATTTGCTTGGCTTTTGTCATAAGTTATGGTTGCGGGGTGGCTTGGCTCTTGGCTCTCATTCGGCATTCTTCTAGAGGTAAGTTCTCTCTCTGTGTTATTCTTTTCTGCCTCGTTTTCTTCTATCGCTGATTGTTCTTGCTCCTTGTGGGCAGTGAGCACTCTGCGACCATGATCTTAGTCTGTGGCTTCTCCCCTGGTTCGCACGGGCTCGAGTCTTTCGGTAAGTTCCTTGGTAACCCTTTCCTCTGCTTTCAAATCTATATCTATGGTTCCATTTTGCTGGTTCTAATGGCTTGTTGGTTGGCCATGCAAGTGTGCGACTTGGCTCCGTTTATTGACCTCGTGCCTTGACTCCTATGCTTGAACCAGGTAGGGTCACTCCTTGACAATCCTATGTTTGTCTATCCGAAGTGTTTTGTTGTTCGTAATGTTATATGGGTTTGTAGTCGAGGGTTTGGCTTCGGCCTTACTGTGTCTTGGCGTTACTGCGCCTTGGCCTTACTGTGCCTTGGCCTTGTTGTGGCTGCAGCCTCATTGTGTATTTATGCTTCCGCTATTCAACTTATGTTTTGTAATGTGAACGGTCCCGTAGTGACCTCGCGGTGGTTTTGGGCACTGTTAACTCTGTTTCATGGCTTGTTTATAACTGATAACTAGATATTGGACTGTGGATGTTCGATTTTGGATATATATATAATATATATATATATATATATATATATATATATATATATATATATATATATATTATATATATTATTATATACAATGATTTCTATTGACAATTAATTAGCAAAGGAAGTGATATGAGTTCGGTTTGGTACCTGTAACTTTTTGTGTATTCCTTCGACAGTGACACTCTTGTTTCTTCTGCAAGTCTACTCTGTTATCTTGCTAAACTTGTCCGAATGCTCTTCTTACTTCTGTGTTTATTGTTCACTCTTTGTCATCATTATGATATGGAAAAGAAAATGAATTTAATTGAATTAGGCAGAATATGCTTAAGTTGTAATATATGGGCTCAGATGCTTTTTTTCATAATGTTTTTGGGCTTCTTTCTATTCAATTCTATGATGGTTAAAATATTATAGTAATTGTTTCCTTTCTTTGTTTTGTAAAGATCACTAGACAATTATTAAACTGCCAATAGTTACATTTGGTTATTTCTGGATGATTGTTCTTTCTTTACTATAATCTAAAAGTAAACTTTAAATAAATAAATAAAATAAAAAGAAACGTAAGCAAAAACTTAACAGTGGGCTGAGACAGTCGTTCCTAGAAATTTAAATGAAAATAAAAAAACTAACTGAAACATATACGTTTGCAAAGACAAACGCTCCAGCCATGACCTCCTTGAGCTGGATGCTCTTGCATCAAGCTCCCGGGGTAGATGAGAATTCATGGCTATGGTCCATGAGTTCCTCGATAGAATACCCTGCACACTGTATCTATCATGTGTCAAGCCACGAACTGTCCTCAATAGGGTGGTTCTTCCACTTGATGAGGTACTGTAGGTACTCCTGTCTTCAAGTCTGCCTGACCACCTGTGTATCAAGGATTCCTTCGATTTCAAGTGGTTGAGCTGAAGGCATTTATCTCATCCACGAACTGCTCTCTTCCTGGGTATCCCGCTTTGGCTGCGCCGAATTGTCCTCTCCCGAACTGGCGGTGTATGAGAATAAATCTGCCACATTAAAGATGGGTGATATTCCTATACCTGGAGGCAATTTCAGCTCATAGGCATTTGCAGAAAACTTATGCAGAATTTTGCAAGGTCCAAATTTTTTGAATTTCAACTTATTGTATTCACCCTTAGGGAATCTTTCTTTGCATAGATGTACTAGAAATTGATCCCCTACATTAAATTGTACCTCCCGTCGTTTCATATCTGCTATCTATTTGTACCTTTGATTGTTGTCCTGTAATTTTGACTTCACCTGCTCATGTAGGTTGTTAATCGCTTTTGCGAAATCTTCCCCATCAGCACTTCTTCTCTCTAATTGTCCCAAATCTCGTAACTCATGCACTCCTCGGGGATGCATTCCATACAAGATCTGGAAAGGACTACTTCCTGTGCTTCAATTTGGTGAATCGTTGTAAGAAAATTCCACTTGGGCAAGTACACGATCCCACATTCGTGAATTTTCCCCAACTAGACTCCGCAACAGGTTTCCTAAGCTTTTGTTCACCACCTCCGTCTGCCCATCGGTCTGTGGGTGATAAGCAGAGCTGAAATTTAACTTGGTATCCAGCTTTTTCCACAGTGTACGCCAGAAATGTCTTGTGAATTTTACATCCCTGTCAGAAATAATGGACCCAATAAGCCGTGCAATCTAACGACTTCAATGAAAAACAAGTGTGCTAAATGGGTAGTGTCATCGGTTTTCCTGAAATGGATGAAGTGTGCCATCTTGGAAAAACGGTCCACCGCCACCATGATGGAATCAAAACCCCGTTGTGTTTTGGGAAAACCCAGGACAAAGTCCAGACTGACTGAGTCCCATGGTCTGTTTGGAATAGGCAAGGGTGTATACAACTCCGTGTTCTGACTATGCCCATTCGCCAACTGACATATCTTACACCTAGTCACATATCGTTGCACATCTCTTCGCACCTTCGGACAATAATAGAAATGACTGAGCTAATCCAAGGTCTTATCAATGCCGGAATGTCTAGCTAGTCCTCCACTGTGTTTTTACCGGATGATGTTCTCCCTCATCGAACACTCTGGAACACACAGTTGTCCTCCCTTGAATAGCAGCTCCTCCTGCAAGTTATAGTCCAGCCATGGACTATTGTTCTCAACAAAGGATTTTGGCAGGCCTCATAAGCCTCCTTGAAGTCTGCATCTGTTTGATACAAGTCCTTCAGGTGTTTAAAACCCAACACTTGTATCGTGCTTTCCTACAAGATTAAAACTCTTTTGCTTAGTGCATCTGCTACCTTGTTGGCTTGACCACTGATATGCTTCAATATGAATATAAAACTCTGCAAGTACTCCACCCATTTTGCATGCTTATGATTTAGCTTATGTTGTTGCATAACATACTATCATGTAAAATTATCAGAAAACAAGACACACTCATTACCCAACAGATAATGTCTCCAATGCTTTAAGGCTTTGACGACGGCATAAAACTTCTTGTCATAAGACGTATAATTTTGCCTGCTTTCATCTAATTTTTCACTAAAATGGGCTATTGATTTGTCTTTCTGGCTAAGTACGGCTCCAATGGCTGTACCACTAGCATCACAACAAACTTGGAAAAGTTTGTTAAAATTAGGCAACCTCAAAATTGGCCTTTTAGTGATCTTCTTCTTCAATATCTGGAAGCTCTTCTCTATAGCTTCAGTCCAATGGAAAGGCTGACTTGCCTTTTTGATGGTATCCAACATGGGTGCGCAGATTCCACTAAAATTCTTTATAAATTTGCGATAGAAACTTGTCAACCCATGAAAACTTCGAACTTCGAAAAGACTCTTAGGAGATGGCCAGCTAAGTGTAGCTACAACTTTTTCTAGGTCCATCTTCAGCTCATTTTCTGCAATCACAAAACCCAAATAGAATAACTCCTTCTGAAAGAAAGAAAATTTTTTCAAATTTATCAGCGACTTGTTTTGCTGCAACTTCTCCAGAACATATCTGACGTGTCAAAAATGTTCTTCCTTGGTCTTGCTGAAAATCAGTATATCGTCAAGATACGCAATCACAAATTTTCCAATGAACTCCTTCAACATCTCATTCATCAGGCGCATGAAAGTACTAGGGGCATTACTCAACCCAAATGGCACCACCAACCATTCATACAGTCCTTCATTGGTTTTGAAAGTTGTTTTCCGTTCGTACCCCTCTCTTATTCTTATCTGGTGATATTCGCTCTTTAGATCTATCTTCGAAAAATATGCTGCTCCACTCAAGCAGTGAATAATTTATACAAACTGATTGAGGATTCGGGTACTAGTTATCAAGCCTCTAAGGTTAGTCTCTATCACGATAAAGTAATAAAATTGCTTATTGATAACAAGTCAAGAGAGATGTCTTATGCCGATTTGGTAGATTTACAGAGAGAGATAGGAAGGATAGAGCTAGATGGGGATAGAGTGAGTATTAGCGGTATGAGTCTGATGGATGGTAATGGGTGGTAGGGCTGGGCTAGAGGGTCTGTATGTTTAGATGGGATGGCTGGACGGTTGTGGATGCGCTTAGAACGGGTTATGTTTACACTTTATGGCGCTTGACTGACATTGATGATCGATCGGAATACATTGTGGGTGACGGATGGCAAGTTGTGCCATCATATCATCCATTCATGGCAATGGAAACCTATACCTGATAGTAATTTTATTTATTTCTCTTGAATCTATACACATCTGCCACTCGCCTCCTTTCTCGGGAGCTAAAACTGTTGGAACTGCACAAGGACTTAAACTTTCCCGTATCAAGCCTTTGTCCAACAATTCCTGTACCTGCTTCCTGATCTCTTCGTTGTCCTTGGGACTCATCCAGCAAGCAGCTTTGTTTGGTAAACTAGCTCTAGGGATGAAATCTATGTCATGATTGATACTTCACTTTGGTGGTAATTTATCTAGTAAATCATCCACCACAATGTCGGTGAATTCCTCCAACAAATCTTGGATTTCTTCAGGTAAGTCAGAAATTTCAGCGTGCAACAGCACTGCTCTTGGTTTCCTTACAATAGCATACTTTACCTTGTCATCTTCAATCTATTTTAGAAATTCTTTTCCACCCACCAGCGGCACTTTTGTCCCACTAGTTTTTGTTGTTTCTTCTTCCTCAATGGGTACTAGTGTATGCTTAATCTCGTCCTTGACAAACTTGTAATATTTTGTTTTCCCGTCATGAACAACTTTTTGGTCATACTGCCATGGTCTCCCTAGCAGAATATGACACACATCCATGGGCATGATGTCACAAATCACCTTGCCCCTATACTTGCCAATATGGAACTCCACCTCACATTGCTTATCAACTAGTAGTTGGTGACTTGTCTATAACCAAGACACCTTATAGGGATTTGGGTGCTTCAACCTTTTCAAACCCAATTTATCCACCATCTTTGTTGCAACCATATTATCAGTGCTCCCACTGTCTATAGTCGGTTTGCAGCATTTTCCGTGTGACTTGCACACAGTCTGAAATAATACCTTTCTCTGGGTTTGTTCAGTTGTCTTCTTCGTTAGTTTCAATAGTACCTTATTCAAGACTAAGGCCTCTCTTATCTCTGGTGCATTCTCTACCTCTTGGGGTGGTGCCTCTGCTTCCTCTGTTTGAGCAACATATGCTCCTCTTTGTCCAGCCTGTTCACCTTCAGGGCACTCAAAGGACCTGTGCCCCACTTGTGGAACTTTTAACACTGGTAGGTAGCACCTCTACCTCTTGCATTACCCCTTCCTCTCTGGTATGGCATTCCTCCCCTAGTGCTACCTTCCTTTTCTGCTGTCCTTGAGGTCGAAATGCGGCCCTCTTCACTATTGTTGGCAGTCCTTCCTTTGCCAAAGGATTATCCTTTCCCTCTGCTCATTCCACATCCTCTTCTGGCATTCTGCTTCCTTGTGATAATTTCTCCTGCCTTTAAGGCACTCTAGTATGCTTCCTCTATGGTTTTTGGAGAAAGAATACTATTTCGTCTAATATCTCTAGCCTTAGGCCATTCACAAAACTTGTTGTCTTTTCTGGGTGTCTTCAATGTAACCAACTCTCAGATTCACCCAATAAAATTCTTCAGTATATTCTTTCACTGTCATTCCTCTCTGCTTCAACTTCTACACCTACCAATACAGAGCAATCTGGTAATCTTTAGGAAAAAAAACTTACCCTTCATCTTGGTGACCATTCTAGTCCACTTTTTAATAGGTAACTTATTTGATCTTATCCTCTCTGCTTGGACACTATCCCACCATGAGGTCGCATGTCCTTTCAACTTGGTGGTTGTGAAATTAACTTTCCTATCTTCGTTGATCTCCTCACATTCAAAGTATTTGTCTAACTCACTAATCCAATCCAACAACACTTATGTGGACAAAATACCATCATAGTTTGAAATCTCAAGCTTTGGCTTACTGCTAGCCAACAAAACTGACCTTAATAATCTAATTTCAGGTCCTTCCTCATCTGATCCATCTGTCGCAACTGCAGCTTCTTCATCACTGTCATCTCCTCCTTCAGGATCCCTTCTCCTTCCTGCTTCTACTGCTACCAAACGGGCATTCAAGATCCTAATGTCTTCCCTCAATCCTTCATCTACTACCCTTCGAATGGCTCTGCCACGACCTCTTCTTCCAACTTCCATTTTGTAAAAAAAAATAATTAACTCTAACCAGCTTTGATACCAAAATTTGATGGGTCCAACACTGAACACCTACGATTTAATTATTTAATGTTGATTGTAGTTTTGATAGATGTGTGTTTGGTTGACCTAATGGCACGGTAATGTGGTTTAATTATTTGGAGGACATGTCCTAGTCTTGGGGTTCGCTCCTTCCCGCCTCTTACCATGCCTTCGAAACCATAAGCTGGGTCATTTCGCCACTGTTTCACTATGCTGCTACACGAGGTGAAGTCTCTGGTTCTTTCACTCTGCTGCTCCGTGAGGTGAGGTTTCTGGTTCTGGTTGCTTTATAGGGGTTACATTTCACTAGCCCTAGGAATGAATTCATGTGAGGGTTTCCATCTGCATGCACTGACGATGCTTCTTGTTCTGAGCTCGGTTTCAAGGCTCTGGGTCTAGAACCCTTAGTCTCAATCTCTGGTTTCAGTTTTGTTTGGCCCTGGTTATGATTTCAGTTGTGGGCTTTTGATATATGTTGTTTGTTCTCAAAGTGCTTGCTCCACTGTTTGATTATTTGCTTGGCTTTTATCACAGGCTACGGTTGTGGGGTGCCTCGGCTCTCAGCTCCCATTCATCGTTCTTCCAGAGGTAAGTTCTCACCCTATGCTATTATTTTCTGCCTCATTTTCTTCTATCGCTAACTGTTCTTGCTCCTTGTGGACAGTGAGCACTCTGCGGTCGTGACCTTAGTCCATGGCTTCTCCCCTAGTTCACACGGGCTTGGCTCTTTCGATAAGTTCCTTGGTAACCCTTTCCTCTGCTTTCAAATCTGTATCTATGGTTTCGTCTTGCTGTTTCTAATGGCTTGCTGGTTGGCCATGCAGGTGTGCGACTGGGCTTTGTTTATTGACCTCGCGCCCTGACTTCTACGCTTGAACTGGGTAGGGTCACTCCTTGATAGTCCTATGTTTGTCTGTCTGAAGTTTTTTGTTGTTCGTAGTGTTCTATGGGTCTATAGTCGAGGGTTTGGCTTCGGCCTTACTGTGTCTTGGCCTTAATGAGCCTTGGCCTTGCTATGGTTGCATCCTCGTTGTGTATTTATGCTTCCGTTATTCAACTTATGTTTTGTAATGTTAACGGTCCTATAGTGACCTTGCGGTGGTTTTGGGCACTGTTAACTCTGTTTCATGGCTTGTTTATAACTGATAACTAGATATTGGACTATGGATGTTCGATTTTGGATATATATATATATATATATATATACAGTGATTTTTGTTGACAATTAATTAGCAAAGGAAGTGATATGAGTTCAATTTCGTACCTGTAACTTTTTCTGTATTCCTTCGATAGTGACACTCTTGTTTCTTTTGCAAACCTGCTCCATATCTTGTTGAACTTATCCAGATGCTCTTCTTACTTCTATGTTTACTGTTCACTCTCTGTCATCATTATGATATGGAAAAAGAAAATGAATTTAATTGAATTAGGTAGAAAATACTTAAGCTGCAATATACGGGCTCAGATGTTTGTTTTTTTAGAATGTTTTTGTGCTTCTTTCTATTCAATTCTATGATGGTTAAAAGATTACAGTAACTGTTTCCTTTCTCTGTTTTGTAAAGATCACTGGACAGTTATTAAACTGCCAGTAGTTACATTTGGTTATTTCTGGATAATAGTTCTTTCTTGACTGTAATCTAAAAGTAAAGTTTAAATAAATAAAAATAAATGTAAGCAAAAACTTAACAGTGGGTTGAGACAACCATTTCTAGAAATTTAAATGGACAATAATAATAATAAACCCAATAATAAAAAAGACAATTTGGTCATCAATTTATCTAACATGCAACTAAATGAACACATCCTAAACTTATTAAGAAAAGGATTAAATTTCTCCATC
Organism: Pinus taeda; assembly: GCA_000404065.3. Lineage (NCBI taxonomy): Eukaryota > Viridiplantae > Streptophyta > Pinopsida > Pinales > Pinaceae > Pinus > Pinus taeda. Next base: position 42,209 of record APFE031336388.1, on the reverse strand, counting down.
ACACCAAGAAAAATCCCTGTTGAAGACATTTTGTGCAATATTGAATATGGTATCAAGAACCTTCCTGACAACATAAAAGAACAAATCAGACAAGACTGTTCAATCACCCTTAGGAAAGCAAAACCCCCCAAAAGCAATGTCAGCAAACAAGAGTATCTAGCTCTCAAAACCTTGAACTCCAACCCTGATATTGTAGTGTTGAAAGCAGACAAAGGAGGAGCCACCATTATCATGAACAAAAGTGACTACAAAGAAAAAATGCTAGATCGTCTAAATAACAATGGCTGCTACAGGAAACTCAACAAAAACCTATTAAATAATATCTCCAAAAAAGTTTGCAACCTAATCAAAACTAGTAAGATACAAGACAACAAAAATCTCATAGTGAACAATCCATACACACTGAGAATCTATGGAGCCCCAAAGATTCACAAGGAGGACATCCTTGTGAGACCAATAGTAAACACAATTGATGGACCTACATACCATCTAGCAAAACACCTAGCCAAAAAACTAAAACCACTAGTGGGAAACACAGACTCTTTTGTTAAAGACTCAACCCATTTCATTGAAAAATGAAGAACATCAAACTTGATCAAGATGACATTTTAGTTAGTTTTGATGTCACCTCGCTATATACCAATATCCTCATTAATGATGCCATGGAGGTTATCTGCAAACTGACAGACCCAGACACATCAAAGCTAATAGAAATTTGCCTGAGATCAACCTTTTTCAGCTTCATGGAAGATATTTATGAACAAACATGTGGAGTCACCATGGGGTCGCCCCTATCCCCTATTATTGCCAATTTATTTATGGATGACTTTGAAGACAAATCCCTTAAAACGGCACCCCTAAAACCTAAATTGTGGAAAAGATATTTGGATGACACATTCATCATATGGCCTCATGGAAGAAAAACCCTAGAAACCTTTAGGCAACACCTAAATAGTTTATCCCCTTCCACAAAATTCACTGTGGAAGTTGAGGTCAACAAAGCCTCCCTTTCCTGGATATCCTCATCACTAGGAATGAGGATGGCTCTATATCCCACTAGGTATATAGAAAAAAGACTCACACCTAACAATATTTACATGCCTCCTCACATCATCACCCTACCCACAAACTAGGAGTCCTCAACACATTAGCAACCAGAGCCCTTAGAATCTCTAATAAAGAACACCTAGAAAAAGAAATAGAACAACTTATTAAAGTTTTCCTAAAAAATGGATACAATAAACATCAAGCTATCAAATCCATAAATAAAGCAAAAATGAGACCTAACAAAAATAAAAACTTTGATAATATAAAAGGTAAAGTCAACCTCCCTTACATACAGGGGTCTACAGACAAAATCTCCTGCATCCTGAAAAACAATGGAACTCTAACCACTTTCAAACCCTTAAACTTGATCCGCAATTGCCTTAATCCAATGAAAGACAAAGTTGACCCTAAATGCCATAAAGGTGTCTACTTAATTCCCTGCTCATGCGGCAAACCCTATGTAGGTGATACTGGAAAATCCTTTAACACAAGAATCCAAGAACACTCAGCAGACATTAAACACAATCGATCCAAATCCTCGGCCCTAGCTGAACATTCTGATAAAACTAAGCACCAAATATGTATAGAAGATACCAGGATCTTAGTTAGGAGTGATCACTACTTCATAAGAAAATTCAAGGAAGCCATAGAAATTAGCAAACACCCCAATAACCTCAATAGATACAATGAATGGACCATAAGCAAAAACTGGGTTCCAATCCTATCATCCAAATCTACCCCTAACCAGAATCCTCCCCTAATTAACCTAGAACAAACATAAAAGATCTAATCCATTTTAATTTAATAACACACTATGACCTTAATAAAATAGAATTTAACAAAAAATTATAAGAATTAAACATCAACCAAAAAAATCTTAACCATAATAAACTCCTCAACATAGGATAATATGTAAGGAGCCTTAATAAATAATCACGACATATAATTACTAATACAAATACAAAGTAAAAAAATAAATTAATTAATAATAAATTGAATAAATATAATTACACCATTAAAATTATAATTATAATTAATAAAAAATTAGAACAAATATAACTTATAACAATTACAATTTAATAATTATTAGGATAAATAATAAAATATAAATACAACAAAAACAATTAATAATTAATAATTAAAATAAATAAATAATAACATATATACAATTTAAAAACATTTATAGAATAATATAATTACAACAATTAAAATTAATAATTATAATAATTTAATTAAAAAAAATAATGAAAAAAAAACATATACATTTAAAATAAATACCGATTAAATTAAGATTATAATTAAAAAAGGAAATTATTATAGTTTTTTGAAAAATAAGAAATAATTATAGATTAAAAGTGTAATAAATAAAAATAAATTAAAATAATTAAATAGAAATAATAATTAAAATTATTATATAATTATATAATTAAAACAAATATAAATAATATAACCATAAACCTAAAAGTAAAAAAGAAGAATTAAATTAATTATATATGTTGGCTAAGCATCCCTATATATATATAATTGGAAAAATAAGACTCGTCTTTCAATATTCTTTCACATCCTGAAGATGAACCGTCGTTGCTGGTTCGAAACATCGATGGAAAATAATCCTTATGCGATGGATCCGGAAGATAATCTAAACAATAATAAAACCCACTAAAACATATCTGTTTGCAAAGACAAACACTCCAGCCATGACCTCCCTGAGATGGATGCTCCTGCATCAAACAGTGACTTGCAACCCTCTTATAATAAGGTGTTATCATGCTTCACATAAACTAACATGCAAATAATCTTTTATCATGCCAATTGCCCTATATTTCTAAGCATCCATTTAGTAGGTTGTACAAAAGACTTATTATCTTCCCAGTATGGGATAAATAAGTTTACCAACATGTGATAAATATTATGGCGAAATAAAAACACATATAAAATGAAATAAGATGAAAGACAACTCTGAGATCAGGTAAAAGATAACTTCAAGACTAATTGGAGACATGGTAGGTATAACAAAATAGATAGAAACCTTGAAATCATGGAAAATTTTAGGGGCAAATTTTCACCCTTGGGCGAAATTAAGGGGTTCTATATTTTTATTGGGTGAATATTTTGTATCATATTACATTGTTACAAATTGCCTCAAATTTATTTTATAAAAAAATTAAGTATGGAGGTTAGCCCACCTTTTTTTAAGGGAGAGAGTAAAAAAGTAAATTTAACCCTTGAAATTAGGAGCTACAACCTTCCATTCGCCCTAATTTTCAAGAATAGATATTTATGATAGTTATTTCACCCTCCACATTTGATGTAAAAAGGGTTTTTTCTTTCATTTTCCCGTATTTCATGGTATTGGGGTTAATTTTGAGAAAATGACCTTATTTTTTGGAACAAATGGTCACAAAAGAATAATTCATTTTATTTAAACATTCAAGTCTCTTATTTTCATGTTTATTTAAAGATTGAATAATGTTCTTGCCATATTCCAAGTTTGCATCTGTTTAGTCATAATAATATAAAGAATAATGGAACTCTCTTATTTAACTCCAATAATTCACCCTAATTTAAGGTGGTAAATAAGTAAAATATAAATAAAGTGGAGTATGGTAAATAAATAAACCTCTTTTTTTAATACTTACTCCAAAGGTATGGTAAATGAATTAAATATAAATAAACTAGAGGTATGGTAAATAATTTAAAACATATTTTTATATTAGTCCATAACGCCCTTTCTAGCTTAAGAAAGGTTCAAAAAAGAGGTTTTAATTTAAGTGAAATCCCTATGGCGCCAAATACCATATTTTAAAACGAGATATGGTAAATTACAATAAAAATCATATAATAAATGGAGAGGTAATGGTAATAAATACAACATTTTTTTAATCTTTATCAGCAAGTCACATTATATTTTAAGAACACTCAAAAAAATGTGGTATATTTAGGTGAAGCCTATGGGCCATAATACCAGGGCCAAATTATTATTAATACCATGCAAAAAACATTATTACCCTAATATTAGTATTATAATTAAAAAAAAAAAAAAGATGACACATGGTATTCATGTGGAATGTAGGCTATTTAAAGGGGGGAATTAAACGAGCATAGATCCATCTTTACTCTAGATCTACTAAGTCTCGGGAGGGATCAAGTATGGTGGGATGCAAACTAGCATAGAGTGAAGAAATAGTTGATCCTCGGGCTTGGTAGATCAAGGGTAAAAATGGATCTTGTAATTTAATGTCAATTAAACATTTTAGTTTGGTTAAAAAAAAATCAATTATTAATTTTATTAATTTATATAAATTACTAATAGTAGTTTTTAAGCTCCAAGTTTATGATAACCCATGGTATTTACCCATGGTAATATCATGGTATTCATGTGAGCATAGGCTATTTCAAGGGGAAATTTTATAAACTTAGATGCATCTTAATTCCGGGGACTATTTAAAGGGAAAATTTTATCAGCTTAGATGCATCTTAATTTCGGGTCTACCAAGTGCTGAGAGGGATAAATAGATTTCATCCATCCAAGAGTGGTAGAAGTGGAGTTAAGATGGATATAGGTTGGTTTTTATGATAATGAAGATATTAAATAGACTTAGGAAATTATATTATAAAATAAATATCTTAAGGTAAATGGTTAAAGCTACATTTAGTCACTTCACAAAATTTAGTAAAAAATACTAATATCTCCATTAATATTGGTTTTTCTGATTTAACAAAAAAAAATCAAAACAGTGAAATCTTATCACTCTTTCTACACCACCCTCGCAGAAGAGAGATAGTCAATGCCCAGATTTCCCACCATTTTTCAAACGTTCTCAATATGATATCTTCATGAAAAAGTTAAGGTACTGATGTTGGATTAGTTGTTTGAAAAATATGTTGGTTTGTACAACCTTTCATCTTCTCTGTTATTCTTAATTTGTCATAATGATCTATAGGGGTTGGGCTAGTGCTTGAAAAATATGTTGGTTTGTACAACCTTTCATCTTCTCTGTTTTTCTTAATTTTTCGTAATGATCTATACGGGTTGGGCCAGTGTATCATATGGGGATGGGTTAGTGCACCATATTGTCCTAAAAGGTAGAGATTGTGCACCAAAAAGGAAATTAATCCACATGTTACAACGTTGTTAAAAAATGCAAGACGTATGAAGGTAGCGAATTAAGCTAATAAGCAATTTAGATTGGGAGAGACGTAATTAAATTTTATTATTTCGATCCCCTTCATGCCTTTGGGATACCTACTACTTTCTTATATTATATAGTTGGGGCTTGCTACTTGTTGGCATGTTGGGGTAAACAAAATGTGTTTTTTTTTTCTCTTGCAGTTGGAGTCTATGGAATAAGAAAGAAATTTGATAGCTTGACAAAGTGGTACAAAATATGTTTTTTTTTAGATACCCTTCAGGCCTTTGGGATACCTACTACTTTCTTATATTATATAGTTGGGGCTTGCTACTTGTTGGCATGTTGGGGTAAACAAAATGTGTTTTTTCTTATCTCATAGTTGGACTCTATGGAATAAGAAAGAAATTTGATAGCTTGACAAAAGTGGTAGAGAAAATTTTAATCTCCTACCCTGACAGAACTGGTGGTCAAGATCAACACTTACAAGAACTTTGTTGTGGAATATTATCAAAACTAATAGAAGGATATGAAAGAGTGCACAGTACGAACCTTGAAAAACATGGCCACTGAAACTTGCAACATTGTTTGGAGGAAGAGAAAATTATGTTTCTTTTTTCCAAACATGTATGTTAATATATTACAATTTAATGAATATGTTTTCATATTATCATATATGGTTTCATTCTTTAACAAAACATTCACCAAGACTTCACTTTTTATTATTCAGTGAAAGATTTGCCAAGATCTTACAAGATTTTATAATTCAGTGATAGATTCGCCATGACTTTACAACATAATATAATCTAGTGAGAGATTTGCCAAAAAAATTATATATACATATTATATTATTGATAAAATCGCCTCCCATTTTTCCTATGTATCATGGGGATTCACACATTTATTATACATATAAATTTAGGGTGGTTCTTAAAATTTTCCCTGGCGCAATGCATAGTTGGGGCCAGGCGGGAGGGTTGAATTGTGTAGTTTTGGAGGACAAGACTTGCACTTGAGCATTGAAATCTTGAAATTTTCAATACTGGAAGGACAGGAGGCCATTTGATTATACCGTTGCACAGTTCAGGAGCGCAACACTAAGGTTTGAGGACTAAGATTTCACAATGTGTAGTGTTGGGTTGGTTGGAGAGAAATTTTGCATAGTTCGAGGAATCAGGGGATGGGCTTGATCACTGAGGTTGCAAAATGCACATTTTTGGGAGTCAGGCATTGCGCATTTTTTAGTGCCAAGAGATAAGACTTCTACTTGAGGACTAAGATTGTGTAGTGTGTAGTGCAGGAGGGCTGGATGAAGATGAGTGGCCCAATTAGGAGTTTTTTCCAATTTTGACTAAGTGTTGGATCAGTGAGAGGAAGTTGAATAAAATCAAGACTTGAACATGATCACATACTTAGTTCACTTAATGACACAGCATGAAACACTTAGAATACATGAACAACATACTTTCCTCAATGCAACAACATTACGGGAGACCATTCCAAGTGCGACATTAAAGATACACTTTGTGACGACAAGACACTTTCTCAACAATGAATGAAATTTTGGAAATGAGTGAGAAACATATATACATGGTAAGAAAAATAATTATCACATAGATTTCCCCTTGAAACAAACCAAAACTCCACTTTATGATAAACAATAACTCCCATGCCAAAAGAAGGCACTTGTTATATGAAAATAAAAGTGCGAACAAAACTTGCGATATGCGAACGACGTGAAAACAACACATGTTAGGGTGAAGATAACATGAAAATGATACTAATTAAAGGGAGAGAAAGAAAAAGCAATAGCCAAAAAAATGAAAATGAAACTCATGAAAACAAAGGTGCGTGAAGCGACAATTTACAAAACTCACCAAAATGGAAGTGCAAAAACAACTAGAAGTGAGACGCTATCAATGTCAGTGTGCACTAGCTATTGACATGGATTGGAAATCACATAAAAAAATATTGGTGGACCATGATATACTTGTTCAAGATTGCGTCAAATAATGTGCTCATGCACTTGTTACAAACTGAGCATGTGTGAGAAAGTGACTTTGACACTTCCAATCCAAGAAGGGAGATCAAAAGCATCAATTGTATGAGAAGTGAATACAAATGGACGAACACAAGATCCACAGGTGGCTCCAAAATTCGAGTGTGGTAAAAATTTTGAAGGGTGTTTTTTGCAATGACAACAGGAAGAGAGAGGGATTTCGATAGGATTTTCTTTTGCATAGAACAGAAGGAAGAGGAGGATTCAAGCTACTAAGATAATGAAACAATGAAAAGAGAAGAGAATCTAAGCTTCTAGGACAATGCAACGTATAATGGAACAAAGGTCATTCAAATTGCTGAAAGAGGGTAGTCGAATTGTCGAAGAGAGTAGAGAGAAAAATGTAGAAAAAAAAACCATAGGAAGAAATGTAAATAAAGAGAAAGAAATTGGAAAACTAAGACAAAGATTGAATAGGAAAGAGAACACAAGGGAATAGAGGAATGATCTTCAGTTGGAAATGAGGTAGGAAGAAATCACTTCTAGGTGAGGATTAATTGTCTCTCGACTACCCATTGGTAAGAGGGTGGAGATGGTGTTTCTCATAAATCCTTAAGGGCTAGGGTGGAGGCATTATTCGTAGAAAATCCTGGAGGATTTATTGAGACTTCCTTATTGAATGTTTGGGTTTATTATGGGTTTTGGAGTCCTCAAGTTAGGTGGAACAACAATGTTTCAAATTTGAAAGGTGGAGACAATAGGTATCTAGACTCTCTGTGCTTGTTAATGAATGCAATTTAGTTGGTGGTTGGAGGTGGGAGAATAACTAGAGTCCATGGTTTTGTTAGCAGTTGGGTTGAATCCCTAAGGAAAAGACCCCTCAATCTCTAGAATCTGGCTTGGGGGTGAGATTTTCAAGTGAGCACTTGCTACAACGTTTCTATGGTTGGGTGGACAGTCATTATCCCAGGCTCAGTTTCCCAATAGCTTTTGATATAAGTGTTTATTTTATTCTTTATTCATAGTGAAAATATGTCTACATTTCTAATATGAACTGGTGTTATCATTGCATGAAGCTTGGTTTAAGTTTTATTGCTTATAAAGGTTGATTGGGATGTTATTAACAATGTTGAAAAGCTACTAGAATGATGTGATGAATTCACATCTAAGGAATTGATTACAGTTATGGTGTTTAGATTTGATCATATTTCAAACATTGTGTGTATTGGTTACCTTTTAGTAGTAATCAACGTGAAAATGTTTCGATAACTACGGTGGCATAACCATTATTTTGGATACAAGCTCTTACTAGCCCTGTACACACTTCTTGGTAGTAATAATGTAGATTTTTTACTTTCTAGCCATATTGGGTTATTTACTTTCTATGGTTTTCTTCTTAGGATCCTGGAAAATGCCTGGCTTATTGGGTCTGTGCCTCTATTTTCCCATTGCTCAAGCATAAATAAATAGAGTATTTCTTCTTTATGATCTTAAGAAGGTTGCATCACATTCATTAATTATTTGAACTTATGTTTCAAGAACCTTGGATTTAACTTGATAATTTCCATGTACATGATGAGAAATGTGTTCTCATTGGTAAGAACTCTACACTACATGTTTCTTGGTGTTGTAGTGATGATAGAAATTGATTTTTTGACCTTGATAGATTCCGTCTTTTCAGAAGGTTGGGATAGAATATACATTGTTCATTATATTTAGAGATAGTTTTTGGTCTCTGTAGTATGTTGATTATATTAATGAGCTAAATCTTGGATGGAAGCTCAATCTTCATACCAACCCCAAACTACAGTAGAAAGCCTATAATTGTATGTAGTTTGTTGATGACAACACAGGTCCGAGTGCCTTGTTTTTTCTTCACATCATGGGGATCATGGTATGGAAAAAAGCATAACACCTGTCCTCATTCTCTTTAATGTTAATTATTGTCATTACTCCTCTTGGGTTACAAACCTAGAGATTATACATATGTCAACTAAATTGGATTTCTTAGAGGTCAAATGACAATACATTGTGCAATTAAATAACTCTCATTATTACATAATATAGAATCGAATAAATTATTTCTGCACATTCAAGCTTGAAGCATCTTAGGTTATTTGATTCATTTTGTAGTCTAATGACTACTCTATCATAATTCTTATGGTTTTACAAGAACTTCTCAGGACTAGTTAGTTAGATTTTCTATAGAGGCATGATGTGCTCTCACACTGCTTTAATAGGCTAAATTTATTATTCCATATGGACATAAATGTCAAGGAAAAATGATTTTTTTTAATGGTGATTTATAACACTCATATGACCATTGCACTAAATGGTTGGAGGTTGGGTCCAACCTTACGATTGGGTTGAATGGTCAAAGGTTGGGGCCGACCTTACGATTGTGCTGAATGGTTAAAGGTTGGGGAGCACCAAAGTTGGGGTCATGACCAACTTGTAGTATGCATCAAATGTAGGGCCCATAACCCTAGGGACCAAACCTTAACCCACATGATCAAGTCTCCTAACCAGGGGTGAAGTCACAGGTCCCTAATCTCATATTGTATCATGGTGCATCACAATGTGATATGTTGTGTTACAACATTGCAGTGATTTGGGGACGAAATTGGAGGTTTATTCCTAAGGGCCAGGCTTTAGTACCCATACAAAAAAGTGCCATGACCATGGGTGGATGATCATTGTGATGGATATTGGAAGAACATTTGAGTGATCAATTGTTATAAAGGTAGAGGGGTCCTTCCCCTAGTGATGTCATAGGGGGAGGGAGAAGGTTTCGCCACCATCTTAAGTGTCATATCGGTTGAGAAAAATTAACAAGCCATATTTCAATGGAGGCTAAACCTTATGACATCAATGGAAAAAGGGTGAGCCCCACACAAGTTGGTATGAAAAGGCTTGTAGAGGATCGTCATATGGGTGGTTGGAACCACAAGAGGGAATTCATAATGTGGAGAATAATAAACGTGGATCCCCATTAACTATTACAAACTATCGCAAGGTGGACTATGTGGAACATATGTTCACAATATAATTATAGTGTGTTGAATATACATGTGTTGTGAAAATAAGTATGGCATGGCCATATATTTTCATATACAATATACAGACAAGGTTGGGGAACCAAGAACTAGAGCCTTGAGCAGGAGGTCATGTGGTTGAATAAACACCACCATTTGGAAATTGAATGTCGACTGTCAATTGATACATTAGTCATGGATTGAATGATGGCAATGGATTATGTAGGTGGGTTCTTGTTTAATTTATGTCCACAGTAACAATGCATTATTAATTTTTTCTTAGGGCTATATTGTTCTTTTCTTTAGATAATTGCATTTCATCATTTACACATTGAATTCACCCCAAAACATTATATCATCATTACATCATATGAAATTATGTACAAATAAAAATATCATAAAAATTTCAGTGGAACATAAAGGAACAATAGAAGAAAAGTATTCACACATAGAGACACCAGGATTGGTCAGAGACCAGGGAAAACCCCACAAGGGGGAAAACCCTTTCAAATTATTCTTTTTATTAGATTGTCATAAACTTGTTTGCAAAGAGAAAGTACAATATTCCATATCTTCAATAAACAAATTATCCAACAAAACTAACCAAATGATATCCAAAAATATGATCCCAGCAACAATATTGATCATAGATAACTTTCCTAGCTTGCGGTCATCTCCGGTCACCTATTATAAGAAACCCTAAGTCCTGGTCATATGCAATAAATGATGATATATGTGGTTGAATAATCTCGGTTTCATTGATGAGATTGCATTCAAGTGGATGTAGCTAAAAAATCTCTGTAGCATCCGTGAGACTGCAAACCAAAACCATAATCCATATGTGCAAGCTTTGAACCCTGTAATCACAAACCTGTACAAACCAATCTCCATGAACCAACTTTAGACCTATGTAAGCCAAACCAAAGAAGAAAGAAGAAGAGAATGCTTGATGATGATCTCCAAATGAGGGTCACTTGACTTGTATTTATAGCCATCTAAGGGTGTCCAATTTCCTTTAAGGTCCAACCTATTCTTTTGCGCACATATGGGTTTCCATAATAAAATTATATTTTTCCTTAACTAAATTAATTTCTTCCAAGGGCTAGGAGGGGTCCTTCCTAGTGAGTAATATTGTCCAAAGGCCCTTGAGCTACCAAATTAACACTCCCTCTCAGTTAGGGAGAAATTACTGATTACAACATATGTCTCATCACAAATATTCCATAACAAATGTTGTATTTTCTCACCTATATTCATCCCATATCTGTTCATATCTGCTCATCCATGCTCATCTTTTCTCATATGTTGAATAATATCAAATCTAAAATAAGAATAATTTTACATTAGAGGGGAGCCCAAGCTACTGCCCTCTATCCATCGGGGAGCCATTGCTACAACCTGTAATCACTTCCAGTGGGGAGCCAATGCGACAACACAGGAACCTTGTCATTAGGGAACCAATTCTTCCACCCAAAATCCAATGACAATGAGGAAGGTCCTATGGGACATTTTCACCAGATGTCTCTGATAATGGGGAAGGTCCTATGGGACACTCTAACCCAAAGTCATCTCACATAGGGGAACATCCAGTTACTACCCTATACTAAGCAACAGGCAAGATACCACTTACTGAACAAGGATTAGAATCATCTCGTTGTGCAATTACTGGGTGAGATACCACTTGCTATATGAGGTAAGGATCACAACCATCCTATTTCCTACTAATCTTCCCAACAATGATCCTTAAGAGTCATGTGGTATACCACCTTCATTTCTAGCTTGAGCGGGATTTCACATACCATAAATGGTAAGGATCACACTTAAATCAAGCATCCAACACCCATTTCCTAGATGGGTGGGAAAGACAGATTCCAACTGGGGTATACTCTATCAAATCCGTAGGTCCCTTAACCCTAGGAGATCTATGGCTCAATTCCTCACACAGAGAGCTTAGACAGGAGGAAGAGATATCTCGATGTCCTCAATCAACCCATACCCTTACTAAGTGGGGTCAAATCCATCAATCCATGTTGCTCTCTATAGATAAAAAAACATATCAACATGCTCATATCCAATATTGGTTCAAGAAATTCATTGAAGAGTTCAATCATATTGCTTTATGTACATATTTCAAGTAGCACTCATCTATTTTGTTGTTCATATGGAACATCACATCAAATATTATTTTAGATCAAATAAATGTCACAAAGGGATACCTTATTCATATTCTCTCTCACAGAGTTAGCAACCAAAAGCCTAAGCTTGTCTCATACAACAACATTATCTCAATCTATGAAGATATCTCTATACTAGCTATATACGGGATTCGCTGCCAATCAGATCCTATTCTTATTGTCGCAATATATCACTATCATATCCAGAGCCTTCTCAAACAACTCTCCAAAGATCTTCCTTAAACAAATTGTCTCACATATAGCCATGCTATCAACAATGTATTCAACCTCAGCCATACTTAAAGAAACATACTTCTATTTCCTGCTCATTAAAGATGTCATGGTAGATCCCAAGTTAAAGCATCACCTCAATGTGCTCTTGTTATCAATAATGTTTCCAACCCAGTTAGCATCAGCGCATTCATGAAATAATACATATCCTGTAGTATATATTACACCAAGATTGATTGTCCCATGAAGATTATTTCAAAATGTGCTCAGAAGCAACCAGATGTGTATGAAGCAGTTTAGACATGGATTGATGTAAGGTGTTCACTACAAATTATATATCCATATGGGTGTCCACAAGGAACAACAATGTCTCAATCGACTATCTATACTTAGATCCAATAAAATATTTGCATAATTCCTTGAAATTCAATTCCATTAGGTTGTCCAATGATTTTCATTCCCACTTTCCAAATATCTTCAATAGCTTCACAACATAGTTTCCTTGAGAAATGAAAATTTCTTTTGGTCTTTGAAAAAATTCTAATTCCAAAAAGTAATTCATCATGCCAATATCCTTGATGTCAAACTCGGAGGCCAACTCCCTCTTACATTGATCATCATAGGCTCATTATCTGTCAAGAACAGATCACCAACATATAAAACCAAAATCAAAGGCATACCTTGGACCACTTTGAAGTAAAGGTTTGGATTGGCATTGCTTCCAAGCTTCACCATGTAACTGTCAATGTGGAGATATCAGGATTGGGGAACTTTCTTTAAGCCATACAAATCTTTATTCAAACATAACAACGACCAAACCAACATACTCAACTTAAAACAAATCAATATTGTGCAATCAAATCAACAAAGTATTCTTTTCAAGTCTTAAATGTCAAACGAAAACTAATATCAAAGTCATGAAAGTTTCTGCCAATATCACTATTTCAATCCAAGTCTCCAAGTACTAGGTTACAACATTGTCTATTGTCATGGAAGCAACTATCATTTGCCACAAAATATCAAGCCAAACTTCATCAAACCATCCACGTGATCATAATATGAATCATTTCTGTCACTAAATGTAAACCAGGGACAATTCATATAATTTTCTTCCATCTATTCATTGTGAGATTTCTGCAATAGCCAAAATAAAATCACTGCTAACTAAAGGAGCAATCATTTACTGTAATACTAGCTCCATTGATCAAATCAAGATAAATAGCATATTGATATCAATCCAAACCCCTGCAAACATAAGATGAGTCAATACTTTCACATTTTATACACCAAGTCAAACATTATGTAGATCTCATGTTTCCTTAAACTCCCCTTCTCTATCATTTGCTTCATGTCTGTAGGTCTATCATGCTTCTGGTCTCGTGCATAAGATTTTAGTTTTTGAACCCTACAAGCTCAGCCACACCCATAGGCCTACTTTTTTGTAGCTAGGAAGCCTATAACTACATCTTTAAGCCTTTTTGGCAGTGGCTAGGGCTGGGACTAGGAGAACCCCTTTCTGCTCAGATCAAAAATTACTAAAGACTTACAACATCAAATGATCATATATTCATGTAAAGAAACCTTTCTTTCATAATCAAGAGTCTTCTATTCATTTACCACAAAAAATAATATGTGTTGGGATCTTATGGAGAGTTTCTCCCTATGAATGGGAATCCTATTCAGTCACCATCATTCAGGACATGAACCTATTTATCATAATATTGTTATACATAAACAAAAATGTTAGATCATGGATTTAAAATATATCATATTATCAAGCATATATGCATCATATTTATGACAAATCGTTATTAGTTGCTTCATATGAATGTGTCATCAATCATTCATAAGGACAAGTGAATATTCATAATTTAGAGATCATAATATCAACATCACTTCTTTATCACATTACTCAACCATCAAGTCAAGGCATCCAATTTTACCGCATTTTCAAATTTACTAAGCTTATAAAAACCTAACTAAAATGAATAATAAAATCTTGAGTATCAATATTATTGTCAAACTTTTATCATTAGGGTTACCATGCTTATTGGGTTTCCATATATCAAAATCAATGTTTCTAGCATGTTTTATAAAAAGAGGAAATCCACCATGTCTAACTAAATGTAAGATACTTTCCAAATATCAAATGCACAAATGTATCACATGTACTAGAAATCAACCTTACTTTCATGTGCATGCATGAGTAATTTATGAAGGTGATATTCTTGTCATACCTCAAGCCTTACCTTTCCATCCAATTTTTCAGCTATACATACCTTTTAATATTTGGATACCTTAGCAGCTTGTAGTTCTTATTTTGTGATTGGTAGTTGTAGCACTTTGTAAACTTTCCATTAGGTACCTCTTCCCTTTTCCAACACTATCTCTTCTCTTCCCGCACTCACTTTCTTTCCCTGCACCTTAGATGATCCTTAAGAAGGATCTGTTTATCACATCTCATATAGAGGTTAGAAGTATTTAAATACTCAAATATGCAGGAAGGATAAGCAATAATCAAAACAATAAATATACATAAGAAAAATGTCTTGAAGCCATAAATTTAAAAGGTACTTATCTTTTAATGAGAGGTGATCATCTCCCTCTTGAACTAGACTTCAAGAATTAGTACTATCCAATTTCCATATATCAATGTTGCCTTCATTATTTCCAATTGTATTCATCAACAACTAGGCCTAATTGAGACTAACCCATCTAGGGTTACACTAAATTTATCACAAGTGCTAGAACAACATCTCACTCATCATGCTAGGGTTTTAAGACTACATAAATCAAGCCTTTTTTCATACTACAGGGTTTCTTTCAAACCCTAATATTATGTTATCCATAAAACCCTAATAACGATATGACTTAGGTTTTCCTTCAAAGCCTAGTATTATATTAGGTCTCCTTTATCTTCTCTTGTTTCCATCAATGGTGTCTTCATAGGGGTGATCTTCAATGACCTTTTCTTCAACCCATATTTGATACCATGTTAATCTTTTATTAGGGCTATATTTTTATTTTCTGTAGATAATTGAATTTAATCATTTACACATTGAATTCACCCCACAACATTTTATCATCATTACATCATATGAAATTATGTAGAAAGAACAATGTCATCAACAATCTAGCAGGATATAAAGGAACAATAGAAGAAAAAAATTCACACATAGAGACACCAAGATTGGTCGAAGACTAGGGAAAAACCCCACAAGAGGTTAAACTTCTTCTTCTTATTATATTGTCATAAAATGTTCAACAAAGAGAGAGTAAAATATTTGAAACCTTCAATCACAAAACTATCTAGCAAAACTTTCCAAACAATATCCAAAAATATGAGCCAAACAACAATATTGATCATAGATAACTTTCCCATCTTGCGGTCATCTGCGATCAATTATGGTCAACTTTGACCTGAATCTATGGTTACATGTTAGAAGAAATCCTAAATTCTGGTCACATACAACAAACAATCTTGCATGCAGCTGAAGCATCCCATCCGCACAGATAGACTTCCATTCAAGTGGTTGCAACCAAAATTTCTCTACAACATTCTTGCAACTTCAGACCAAAACCATAATCCACACATTTGAGCTTTGAACCCTACAAGTTTAGACCTATACGAACCAATCTCTGTGAACCAACTTCAGACCTATATGACCCAAACCAAAGAAGAGAGAAGAAGAGAATGCTTGATGATGATCTCCAAATTAGGGACACTTGACATGTATTTATAGCCATCCAAGGGTGTTCAATTTATTTTAAGGGCCAACCTATCCTTTTTTGCACATGTGGGTTTCCACATTAAAATTATATTTTTCCTTAACCAAATTAGTTTCTTCCAAGGGCTAGGAGTGGTCCTTGATGAGGAAGACTGTCCAAAAGAGGGAGTTTCATTAGAGAAAATTTGAGGTAAAAAATGGGCCTCAAAAAAAAAATGTACAACCAAAATAAACATTATAAGAACCAATAGGATTCAATATCATGATGTCAACCATGGGAGGTGATTCACCACTTTTGGAGTAAAAAAAAAAAACTACTTTTTCAACTTGTATTTTTAACTTATCTCCATACAAATTTACTCAAATTTCAAGTAGGAGAACTCATTAGACATGCAATTTAATTCCTCATCTGATGAGTACCCATGTTGCATACTTTTGATGGACCTCGCTAAACGAAAAATGAGAAATAGATGAAAAATGTGATTGCAGTCATGTTTTTTCACGTATTTCCCATTTTTCATGTAGCAAGGTGCATAAAATGTATGCAACATGGTTACTCCTTTGATGAGGAATTAAATTCCACATTCATTTAGTGCTCCTACTAGAAATTTGAGTAAAATCATAGGGATATAAGTTGAAAAATAATTTTTTTCTTTTTTCTCTCTAAAATTTGATGATGTAATCTAATCTTATTTTATTATTTCCAATATTATTTTATATATTCCTTAGGAGACCCAATTTAGACCTTAAAATTTCTCTAATGGTCCCTAAGTTTCCAAATTAACATGTGTAAGGTTTGGTTCACATACTTATTCACGTATATGTAGTATGCCACATATACCAAATATGAATGAACCATGACCATACTTATGATGGGGTGTGTGTGTGTGTGTGTGTCAACGTATAAAGTTTAGTACATGGTAGGGTTGCTGACCATATGGAATGTTTGGCTCACTTTTATCTGATTGAACATTATATAAAAGAATAATTATATGTATATATAATATGCACAGAGTGAAGTTGGTGTGTTGCAAATATAAGTGTTATATAGGACATGCCACATACGCAAGTTTCCTAGGATAGTAGCAGGGTGTTGTGCCATGTGGGCGCCACATGGTAGAAAAGAGAAAAATGATCATTTAAATAAATGGAACTTTGAAGAAGTGTAACTTAAGATCTAGGAGTCCAAATTGAGCAAGATTTCATATCTTTGGAAATGTGTCACCAAAATGAGTGCAATGGTAATATCTATTTTGAGTTTTGGAGACCTCGAAAATAGTACACACACACACACTCACACCACCAAATATATATATATTATATTAATATATATATATTATATATTATATATATATATATTATATATATATATATATATATATATATATATATTATATATCTATATGCTATAATGATCCCATTTCTCTAACTGTACCAGGGAAATTGGGTTAGCAAGTGAACACTTCACCTAGGGTAAGGTGTGTTGTTTACATACTTGTGAAGTTTCAAAGAATTAGGGTTAATTTCCCTAATTATATCTAAACTCCACTATTTAAAGGGACCTTCTACTTCAATTGGTTGTAATGGTTTTCCTTCCTAGAAAATGTTTGGCACAATTTAAACCTTCCAACATATGTATAAACATATTTGAATAAGGTTGGCTAGTAGTATCCATTCTTGGGATTTTATGAGTAGTTGTTTCTCCACTGAAGTGTCCAGCAACTAGTCCATTATATAGTTCAGATAAGACCCTTTATGTGTTATATTTTTCCAAACAAATTAAAAGCACATTACCATAATTTCTCCTATATAACACTGCATTAATAGCTTGATATTTAGAAGTTTTCAATCGTAAGGATCATTTATTTTTTAATTCAAGATGTTGATGAGAAATTCCATGAGTTAGATAATATCCTATGTCATTCTATTGAGATTACATAAATATTTTGGTGTACAAAGCCTAATAATTATTTATATCGATTTCATTCTCCGAACCTTCTTCATTACAAGTCTATGAACCTTCAAACTCTATCTCTAACTTACATAATCCTTGACCTCTAATGAATTTAGATGGTTTAATCTCAAGGTCGTATTCTTGAATTGTTGTCATCTAGTTAGATCTCTTACCTCCGACCTCCTTTTGAACTAGTATATTATGAATAGATGGTTGAGGTAAGATGAATTTTGTATGTGCCAGTGAGAAGAAAAGGCTTGTAATGTTTCATTACTTTAAACACCACATACACCTATTTTTCTATTTTTGTTTAGTTTAATTCTTCTCTTGAAGTCTTGAACTCATAAATGATATAAGAATTTCAAATCCTAAATTTTCTTGTGTGAAAAGAATTGCATATGATAGGTAAAAAACAAGCATATACAAAATAAACTCTTTATCAAAATTATGGATCATAAGCATTGCAACCTTTATAATTGTTTGATTATGATTTTCATTTAAACAAGAATGCAAAAAATTATAGATATAACCATAAATACAAAGATACAGTAGAAATAACACTTCATTTCATTAATATCAAATAATGAAATATGCTTACAAATAGAATGGAAATAAGACTAGCTCGGGCGATGGTAGCTTATCTATGAGAAGAGATGTGGCAGCTACATACCTCTGAACTCTATTACAATGAGACTCAAGGGCCTTTATATTATTGAACAATAAGATAAAATCCTAAACAACCAAAACCCTAACCCGAGGAGATGTAACACCAAGAGTTTATGGGCTCCGTTGGGGTTAGCTGGACAGCCAACTTCCCCAGGTCGTGACTTGGTCATATTATCTCCGTTTGATGCACATGATACCACGTTGGAAAGATCTCTTCGAGGACTATGGTGGAAAAGATGATTTTATTAGAAAATTAGTGGCGATAGATTGCCAAAAAAATGTCGTTTAGGGCCTCAAAATGGCTCCGGAAGTTTAGGACCCGAAAAACTGCTAAAAATAGTAAATTGTGCTACAATTAAGGAAACAAAAAAACTGAAAGAGATAGTTGTGGAGGTCCAAGTGGGATAGGCAAGTGGCCACCAACATCCACTTGGATCATTCCTCCCCCCTTAGGAAGCAATCGTCCCCATTGTGTTGAGTGCCTCCATGAGATGGGGAAACTTTTGTTGAACTTAGTCCCTTGTGAGCTGCTCTTCAATCTCTTATCTATCTAGCAGTGGTGGGAAGCATAGTCGAGTGCAATACACATTGAACAATCGGTGCAATACACATTGAACAATCGGTGCAAGCCAAGGAATGGGGGAATGTTGTGCTACAAAGAATTGTTTCCCACAACTTTGGTAATGGTGTAAGGACCATATCGGAGTGGTATGAGCTTCCGATGGGCTCTTGTAAGGTGTTCCTTTTGTAGATGCAACCAGAGTTTTTCGCCCACTTGAAACATATGTGGTAGCCAATGTTGATCATGTCACTTCTTGTACTTGGAATTTTCCATAATGGAGCGATGATATATCAACCCACTGGGTAGAGGTGCTCCGGGAGTCAGATCAAATGAATGGTTTACCTGACAGTGCAACGGTACCCCTGCGGGTGAGGAGAAGATGTTCTTGTATTCTTTCATGATTGTTGATCTAAGTGGCTCCAGAGACACAGAAAGGATAAAGAGGGCTTATTAAAGCTAAAAAATTGAATTGTTTGGATTATGCTCGAACTAAATTCATGTTAAATATCTCGTCGTCGTGATTGTGGTGGTGTGAACGGCTCGTTAATCCGAGTCCGGATGAGGAAGTTAGAAGTAGTCAAAGTTCGGTTGACTTTTATTGACTAGGCAAGTTAAGGGAGACACAATTTGGACTTTTTCTGGTAGACGAAATTTGGCCAACTCTAGCCAAATTCCGAGTGAAATTGTCGCCTCATTAAAATCACTCCTTCGGTCAAAAATCAGAATTTTCAAAAAACATCATTATATTATAAACTATAAAAATTAAAAAAATATATATATATGGTGGAGGTGGTGGGCCACCACCCCCACTACCCCACACCTCACCTTAACATGTACACGTATTAAAAGGGAGTTGGTGGGGGTTGAACATGCCCGGCCGACGTGGTTAGCCCCCAAGCGAGCGACTCCATGTGATGTACCATATGGCATACCACCAAACCACGGTACAAATGGCCAATCAAAACATAAAGCGAGGAGCGACGGGAGTTACGGGGGCGGGCCGCCCAATGCAGACCCGACCCCCCATTTAAATTCATTTTCTTTTTTAACCAAACGAATATGTGTTAAAATAGGGAGGAGCAGGATTTGATCCTCTGACCCCTCCTCAACCATTTACCTCGTTTACCAACATGTCAAACTGCCTCTTTGTTAAATCCACTAGAGAAAACTTATATAAACCCAATTTTATCAGTGCACGGGGCATATGGAGGAACTAGGAGTGGGCATGGATTTCAAGGCAGAGGACGCGGAACCTTGACATGCATTTCGACGCAAAATATTCCTTGATGCCCAAAGATTCTCTAGGGTGGTAAAAATTCCTTTTTTATTAGAATGTAACCAAGTTTACAGTAAATTTTCACAGATTTTCATAGGGAACGCCATGGCGAGATCCGATTTGAATTTTGAGCAGAATATTTGCAGATTCCCAGTGGAGGGAATCTTTGAGGAATCTTCTAGAGTCCTTAGACACTGAAATTCGCCAAAGTTAGAATATAGCCAACTTCACACTCATTTTTCTCAGAATTTTGCAAGGAACCTGATGGTGCAGTCAGAATTTTGATCTGAGCAGTAGATTTTTACAGGACCTAAAGGAGGGAATCTTTAAGGAATCTAGGTGGAATCTAAAAGATTCCTTGAGCCCCAAATTCTCAATTTCTCAGAATTCAGAAATATGACAGTTGATTTTGCACTATTCAATGCCACAAATCTAATGGTGGATTCAAATTTTTCATTTGCTCATTTTATTTACCAGCCACTTTTCTAAGTGGAATGCAGGTTTCAATGTTCATGTGCAGGCAGTCATTTCCATGCGATTGATGCCATGAGATCGATGGCACAAACAACTTCAGCAGTTTGACATCCTCTTCTTCAGAGAGCCCCTGGTTGTGAGGTATATGTAGTGTGTTCATGTACTTCTTTTGCTATGCATTGTGCTGCGCAGATCCCTATCTGATGTTGACAAAGGATCTTGTTTATTACTTGTTTTCATGATTCATGTTTGATGTGACGCGAAATTGTCTATATGATGTACTTTTTGTCATGATTCGTCATGTGTTTTGAGATCCCTTTGTTCTATGTTTATGGGATACTCATGTTGTCTTCATGCATGTTTGCATTGAGATCCCTTTTATGCCATGTTAGCAGGATGCTCATCATGCATGAGTTTGTGTCATATTGATAGGAGTCTTTTTTGACTAAGAGTTCCTATAGCAGAACATCTCTTAGAGCCTCTCCTGCGTGAGGGCATTTTCCTTGTATGATCACGACATCATCTCTTGTGTACATGATCACTATTGACAACACTTAATGCAGTAGCCTACACCATCTTGACCCTGGGGCCCAGAGACGTAGTCCCTCCTGGACGAACTCTGTTATCAATAGATTATGTTTTCATGTGTTGATGAATTTCATGTTCCTCTTCTTTACAACATGTAGATGTATTCATTTATGTTCTTTTAAAAATGAAATTTAACACATCACAAAAGTAAAAGGTCTTGGAAGGGTCCTTCATCACACCCGGACTTGGATCAAGTGGTATCAAAGCGGACTTTGCGTTGATGTGAATTGCAAGTGTGAACAATGGAACATGTAGCGACAAAGGATGAAAAAGCGATGTAAAAGACCATGCTAAAAATTTCAAAAAGGGTGGAAATAATGTATGAAACTCTACAGAAAGAGACAAAGGAAAGAAACGATTGTAGCTTGAGTTGAAAGCCACGAAAGATGCCATGGAAGAACTGAAGCACAACAACTAGAATCTTCAAATAGAAAACGTTGAATTGACAATGCATCTACAAGAAGAGAAAGAGGAGAAACAAAGTTTGCTATGACAGTTGCAAGCAAAGGACGAGGCCTTGGAAAAGTTGCAGCATGACCCATGTGAGGTAAAATGTAAATCTCTGAATTCATGTATGTGTCTTGATGATGATTTCGCTATTTTTGAAAATCATACCACAGGAATTGGCTCCAAATTGTTGAAGGAAATGGGGTATGAAGGAAAATGCTTGGGCATTAATGGCTAAGGAATTGTCAACCCCATCAAAGTAGAGGAATTACCCCATCATGCAGGGCTTGGGTATGTCAGGAAAGAAGTTAGGGAATGCACTGAGACAACTAGCAAGCCACCAACAACAGATGATGAGAAGCTCTCATCAGTTCTTTCCAAATTGATAGAGGAAGTAAAAGATGTTGATTTCCTTTTGGTTTCGTCTAGTATGATTTTTGTTGGAGACGTGGAGATCCCAATTATAGGGAAAAACATGAGGCTCCTTACCAAGACAAGGCATGAGGAGGAAAAACAACTTGGTGTTAATAACCAAGGCATAACCAAACCTTTGGAGGTTGTGCACAAACATCAATTTGCTGGTGTGAGATACACCGAGGGAGAATGCTCGAAGATGTCAGATGCTTCCGATACGTCATTGAAATCGTCGAGGAAAGAGAATGATGGGAACACATCCCCATCATCCCTTGGCAGTGACCATTGCAAGGAAAGAGCTGAGGCAAGCTCTCATCACCATACTTACACTAGAGATAGCAAGGAAAGGTATAACCAGTTTTGATCTTCGAATGTTCATTTCGATTATAATCATGTTGTTAA
Organism: Pinus taeda; assembly: GCA_000404065.3. Classification (NCBI taxonomy): domain Eukaryota; kingdom Viridiplantae; phylum Streptophyta; class Pinopsida; order Pinales; family Pinaceae; genus Pinus; species Pinus taeda. The sequence goes on along the minus strand of APFE031336388.1, from coordinate 19,082 downwards.
AGATGAACATAAAAAATGGTATTGAAAAACATGTACCTTTTGTGGATTACATAACCATACATTTTCGAAGTGTTGGAAATGAATGGCAGCACACAAAAGGATGAGGCATGCAAGACCCTCTCAACAGCAAGTTAAACAGATCTAGAGGAGAAGACCTATTGCAATCACTGCGATAGAAGTGGCCATCAAAGAGCCACTTTTTGGAGGCTCCATCCAGAGCAGGACCTTAAAGACAAAGTGTCAGTGCATGAACCAAGTGAAGTAGTTGGTCGACCATCGAATGAGCCACAATGAGGCGACCCATTCACCTTGATAAGTGAAAAATGGTTTCTAGATATGTTAGCATTTCATGTTCGTACTTTTGTAAATAATTTGTTGCATTTTAAAATGTAAAAGTGATGACGTGTTTTCCATCACTTGTTTAGCAACAATGATGTCTAGTCTTATTTTGAGTTGCATTTTACACTTTGAAAAGTGATGTTGCGTTTCCATCACTTTTCAAGACAATAGTGTTTGGCCTTCTTATTGTAAATCATGTGTTGTAGAGATGATGTGTTTTCCATCACTTGTTGAAGCAACAATGATATTTCGGCCTTGTTGTCATAGATAGGGAATTGTGTCCATCTTGATGTGAACTTGACCACCGAGTATGTGTTATAAACTCGTGGCAAGTGTGGGGCACTTGGGTCATTAGTTGGTCATGAAATTCAAGCATGTAATTTCCTAAACAATGTACTACAGGTTGCAGAAGTTGTAGGTGTCGGCTCATCGCTTAAGGCTCTAAAGAACAAAGGTGAAGGAGATGGAAGTGAGGCCTTTCAGGATGCTTGTGATGCACACAAGGTACAAAAAGTTGCAGATTTTTTTTCATGCTTTTGGAGGACCAAAATCTCCTCAGTGGGGATGATTGTTCAAGGTGGCTCTAGAGACACACATAGGACAAAGAGGGCATATGAAAGCTCAAAAATCAAAGTGTTTGGATTATGCTCGAACCAGGTTCATGTTAAAGATCTTGTTGGCATGATCATGGTGGTGTGAATGGTTTGTCAATCCGAGTCTGGATGAGGAAGTTAGAAGTAATGAAAGTTTGGTTGACTTTTGCTGACTCGACAGGTTAAGGGAGACACAATTTGGACTTTTTCCAGTGGATAGAATCCTGCCAACTCCATCTAGATTCTGGGTGAAGTTGTCACCTCGTTAAAATCACTCCTTTGGTTAAAAATCCAAATTTTCAAAAAGTGTCATTATGTTATAAACTATAAAAATTAAAAAAATATATATATATGGTGGAGGTGGTGGGCCACCACCCCAACCACCCCACACCTCACCTTAACATGCATGCGTATTAAAAGGGAGCTGGTGAGGATCGAACCCGCCTGGCCCACGTGGCCGGCCCCCAAGTGGGTGGCTCCATGTGATGTACCATATGGCGTACCACTGAACCATGGTACTAATGACCAATCAAAACATAAAGCGAGGAGCGACGAGAGTTATGGGGGTGGGCCACCAAATGTTAACCCAACCCCCATTTAAATTCATTTTGTTTTTAAACAAATGAATATGTGTTAAAATAGGGAGGGGCAGGATTTGATCCCTCAACCCCTCCTCAACCATTTACCTCATTTACCAACATGCCAAACTGCCTCTTTGTTAAATTTGTCGGAGAAAACTTATATAAACCAATTTTCTCAGTGCACGGGGTAGATGGATGAACTAGGAGTAGGCATAGATTTCGAGGCAAGGGAGGTAGAACCTTGACACACATTTCGAGGTAGAATATTCCTTGATGCCCAAAGATTCTCTAGGGAGGTAAAAATTATTTTTTATTAGAATGTAACCAAGTTTACAGTCAATTTTCATAGATTTTCACAAGGAATGCCATGGCGAGGTTAGATTTGCCTTTTGAGAAGTATATTTGTAGATTCCCAGTGGAGGGAATCTTTGAGGAATCTTGAGGGAATCTTCTAGATTTCTTGGACGCTGAAATTCACCAGAGTCAGAATATAGCCAACTTGACACTCATTTTTCTTAGAATTCCGCAAGAAACCTAATGGCATAGTTGGAATTTTGATCTGAGCAACATATTTTCAGAGGACCTAGAGGAGGGAATCTTTGAGGAATCTATGGGGAATCTAAAATATTCCTTGAGCCCCAGAATCTCAATTTCTCATAATTCAAAAATTTGACAATCGATTTTGCACTATTCGATGCCAAAAATCTGATGGTGCATTTAGATTTTTCATTTGCTCATTTTATTCTCCAGCCACTTTTCTAAGTGGAATACAGGTGTCAACATTCATGTGCAAGTATTCATTTCCGTGTGTTTGATGCCATGATATCGATGGCACAAACAGCTTCAGCGGTTTCACATCCACTTCTTCAGAGGGCCCTTGGTTGTGAGGTATATGTAGTGTTTTCATGTACTTATTTTGCTATGCATTGTGTTGCACAAATCCCTATTTGATGTTAATGAAGGATCTTGTTTATTACTTGTTTTCATGATTCCACTTGATGTGACATGGAATCTTCTATGTGATGTACTTTTTGTCATGATTTTTCATGTGTTTTGAGATCCCTTTGTTGTATTTTCATGGGATACTCATGTTGTCATCATGCATGTTTTCATTGAGATCCCTTTTATGCCATGTTGGCGGGATGCTCATCATGCATGAGTTTGTGTCATACTGCTAGGGTTCCTTTTTAACTGCGAGTTCCTATAGCGGAACATCTCTTAGAGCCACTCCTACATGAGGGCATTTTCCTTGTATGATCATGACATCATCTCTTGTGTACATCGTCACTATTGACAACAGTTAATGCAGTGTCCTACACCATCTTGTCACCAGGGCCTGAAGACGTAGTCCCTCCTAGACGAATTTCGTTATCAATGGCTTATGTTTTCATGTGTTGATGAATTTCATGTTCCTCCTCTTTATAGCATCCAGATGTATCCATTTATGTTCTTTTAAAATTCAATTTAACACATCACAAAAGTAAAAGGTCTTGGAAGGGTCCTTCGTCACACCCGAACCTTGATCAACTGTATCCACTTGCTTCTACTATGTGGAGGAGCCCTTCCCAGGGGCCATGGATGTGGCTATGATATTCCCCTTACTTTGAGAGCGAACCCGAAAGAAAATGATTTTCCTAGTCTGGGACATGATCTTACTGCATTTCTTAGTAGATATCAAAGAGGTGGCAGTAGGTGGGACTACCTCCGGTATCCTATCTAATGAATTACCAAAGAAATAATAACAATGCGAGTCCTTGACTCATACACAACGTGTCGCTTCCACAAGTATGGTTGGCCTAATAATACATCACAAACATTAAGAGGTGAAACATCACATAATACCTCATCTATGAAGGGCTTGATGTTGTAGGGAAGAAGACACTGCTGGTGGACTCGAAGATCTCAACCTTGGTGAAGCCACCCGATGTTGTACAACTGCGGGTGTGGTGTCATTGATAGGCCCAACCACTTCACGACCTCTGCTGAAATGAGGTTCTTTTGGCTACCACTATCGACAATTAATTGCAATGATGAATCCTTCACCCACATTTGTGAGTGTAAAAGATGCCCCCCCTCCTCTGGATCTTCAGGCTCAATCTTCTGGACCTTCGCGAAGGCAACAGTGGCACTAGGATCCACATTAATTATTTGCTTCCCTTTGTCAATCCCCTTATCAGGTTCTGATTCAGGTTGGGAACATGCATCTAATTTTGAAGCCTTCAACTCGACCACCAGCAACTGCTTGGTCCGACACTCACTTTTGTTATGAGTGGGGCTCTTGTGGAACTCACACCACTTTCCTGTTTCCTTCTTTGACTTTGTGGTGTTGTTATTTTCTTACAGCTTCGACGGGTTGTCTTGGTCCACCTCACCTTGGCTTTGTCCTTTGTTCTTCGGATTCGCAGATCCAAAGTCTTGCTTCTTTTATTTAAACTTCTTCTCGATCTTGACAGCGTATCGGTATGTCGTTCCAAGCGATGAGATGTCAAGGAACTCCATCTTGCCCTAAATGTACTTGTGCAGGAAGTTGCTGTACTTGTGTACCAAATGCTTCTCAGAATCCTTAATACCCAACTTCGTACGAAGGGTATGAAAAACATTGGTAAACTTCGGCACACGTTGATGCCTTCCCTATTGCAGCGTTGTCCACTTCATGTATTTATCCTTGTAGCTCCCGACAGGGTAGTACTACTCCTTGATGGAATCCTGGAATGTGTTCCAAGTTGGTACAACTGAAAATAGTGAGTTCGTACTTTCATCCTTCTACTCACAGTAGGTTTCCCACTAGTCCTTGACGTGGGGGGTTGCTTTGAGAAATGAAAAAGTGATCTTTTCTCAGCTAGAAAAATCATGAATGGAAAAATATCCTTCTAGAAGATTTAACCATTTATCTACAACATATGCATCTTTCTGGCCCTAAAATATGGGAATTTCAAAGTTAACTTGTACCTTAAAGGGTGTGGCCCTTCTAGAGTAGCTGCTGGAAGTAGATGCATCACCCTTGGGTAGCCGATGAAGGATCTGGGCAAAGTTGTCCATCATCGCATTCCTTTGTCGCTCAAGGGCTTCTTCGAGCAAGATTTTGATAGGATCTCTTGCCCCCTCGTCTTTCTTTTCATCTTCCATAGGAGGTTATCGGGATTTGCGACGCTGGTCTTGTAAAGGCTCGACTAGTTGAAGCCCTAACTCCTTATATCCCGACCTCGTTAGGGACATGAAAAGAAAAACAGAGAAAGAGCATAGCACTTTGATACCACTGATCTGGATTTAAACAGGAACACAACAAATTACAGATATAACAGAAATACAAAGATGCAAAAGAAATAACACTTCATTTCATTAATATCAAATACTGAAATATTCTTACAAATAGAATGGAAATACGACTAGCTCGGGCAATGGTAGGTTATATCTAAGAAGAGATGTGGCGGAAACTTGCCTCTGAACTCCATTACAATGAGGCTTAAGGGAATTTTTATTATTGAACAATAAGAGCAAACCCTAAACAACCAAAACCCTAACCCGAGGAGATGTAACACCAAGAGTTTATGGGCTCCGTTGGAGTTAGTTCCCGAGGTCGTGACTTGGTCATATTATCTCCATTTGACATGCATGATACCCCATTAGAAATATCTCTTTGAGGACTACGACAGAAAAGCTAATTTTATTACAAAGTCATTGGTAGTAGATTGCCAAAAAAATGTCATTTAGGGCCTCAAAACGGCTCCGAAAGTTTAGGACCCGCAAAACTGCTAAAAATAGTAAATTGTGCTACAATTAAGGAAATTGAAAATCTAAAAGAGATATTTGTGGGGGTCCAAGTGGGATAGGTGGGTGGCCACCAACATCCACCTGGACCAGATTAATGGAATTAAAATAATTCTTTTCCTTTTCTTCCCATTTATGTGTTGCATTTTTACTTGTCATATCTTGTAAAGGCCTCACTATTTCAACAAAACCCAAGACAAATCTTCTAACAAAATAAATTTTCCAATAAATGATTATATGTTTTTCTTAATATTAGGATATGTGATTTGTGAGATAGATTTTCTCCTTCCATGAGAATTTACGATTCCTAATTTCAATGTAAAGAAACCCAATAGTTTTCCTTTTGTTACATCAAATATGGTTTTCTTTGGATTTAAAGAGATCCCATGTTTTCTACAACGTTCAAAAAATTTCCCTGGATGCTCAACATGTTCTTTGATATTTATTGTAAGAATAAACAATAATACCATCTAGATAAACAACCATTGATTTATTAATGAGGCCTCTGAATGCAAAATACACTGCTCTTTGAAAAGTGACACCTACATGATTTAAACCAAAGGGAATTTTCTTGTAATCATAAGTGCCCTATTTGGTTTTGAAAGTATTTTTTACTCGATATGGTTGGGATACTAGGATTTGATTGTATCGAGAAAATCCATCAGGTAACTAAAACATTCCAAAACTAGAGACACATTGCAAATTTTGTTCCATGGGAGGAAAATGATGGTTATCCTTATTTGAAGCCTTGTTGAGGTTTTGAAAGTATATACATATCCTAATGTACCAATTCTTATTTCTTACTAGCATTAATTTTGAAACAAATTGAGAGATCCTTACAAGAAGCATAATCTTAGCCTTCAATAATTTATTCAATTCCTTTTTTATTTAAGGCTCTATATTTGGCTGAATTTTCCTTGATTTTGTAGAGTAAGATCTACATCTTTCTTAATTGGTATCACATGTTGAATTATTATAATATGATACAATTTAAAATCATCACAAGTCTAAGTAGAATTGTCTTTAAATTCTCTAAATAGTTTCATACAAGAAGCACATTCAAAGATTGATAAATTTATTCGAATATTTACATTATGAGGATTTTGTTATGTTCCTAACTTTATTACCACGTATTGCATTGATGAGATATTTGTCTTATAATTTGCACATTTGTCTTATAATTTGCACTGGCTTTAAATTCATCTTTTAAATCAATAAGCTTTTCTAGCCTAACCATTGATTTGGGAATTGCATTTTATGCCTTAGTTCAATTATCTAGAAGACGATCCTTGATCCAAAATGGATCTTGGATAAACCTCTAAGTCTAAAAGACTTCATATAAGAGGTAAAAGGTGTTAAATGGCACAAACCCTTTGTAAATCCGGGTTAGATGAAAGTCAAAGGATGCCCTTGGGAATAGTCCCATTGCATAGATACTTTCAATCTGAATCTAATGCAATTTGAATGGTCAAAAATGGAATTCGAATGAAGAATTTATTGTAATAAGAAGTTTGCCCATTGTCATTTGAAAAGGAGGAAAATCCTTATAAAAATGGGCTTAAGGCTTTATATGCGTTCCTTAAGGAAATCACATCGGAGAAAGGCAAAGGGTGGACTTAAACCAAAGGCTAGATGGACCCCCGATCAAAGATCTCTGATATATCGCATCGAAGGTAGGCCTGCATGTGATATTGAAACCCCGGGTGAGCCGATTTGTGATTGTGATGAAGCGACAAGCAGCGATGCGATCGGTGATACATATATCCGATCAGCACAATCAAAGGGAAGACCCCTGGGATGTAACACTGCGATATGCCGATATGCGATCAGCGATAGCGCTGATGCGAGGGGGCCGATAGCGATACGCTGCTACAATGGGCTGACAACGATAGCGCCGATAGAGCGATAGACGATCAGTGAATCCCCAATACAAAGGGCCATTGAAATATGCGATTGCAATTTGTGATTAGGACCTGGACCCGATGGGAATTATGGATTTGATTTCAAAATTTTGAAATCTGGTTTATTCGGATTTTCTTTTTATTTCCCGTATATTGAGGTTTTGACCTCCCGCCTATGCGATTGCGATATGCCGATAGAATGGTAGACCTGATGGGTTTATAGATGTGATTGCATATATTTGAAATCTAGGCTAAAGGCCATGATACATTTTGCGTGGGTTTCCTGTGTATTTATGTTATTTGGCTATTTCAGCCAGAGGAAGGAAAAACAACCAGGTTTCCCACACCGTCGGTTCCTTTCCAATTGCAAACTGATTCTTATGATGAAACAGTCAGGTTCTTCAATGATGAAGGAGTGTAACTAATGTGTTACAAAAACACAGAGAACAGAATTGACAGGGATACACAGAGGCTGAGAGTTTACACAAGTGGCTGAAGGTTGTTGAGAATTCACGCAAAGGCTGAGAGATGACAAAAGCGGCTGAAGGTTGCTGAGAATTCGCGTAGTGGTCGAGAGATAACACAGAAAGGTAGAGTTATGCTCAGGAGAAGCGAAGAGAAGCCCAAGAGGCTTAGAGATGCTTGAATGTTGAGTGCAAGCCTAGAGGAGGTACTCTACGAAGTCAGAGTGACTCAGAAGCAAAGATTCACTTGGAGGTCGAGTGAAACCAGAAGCTCGTGAAAGCCAGAGCTGAGAGACGAGAGCTAGAGTGAGAGCCAAGAGCCAGAGCTAGAGCCAGGGCCAAGAGCCAGAGCCAGAGCCGAGAGCCAGAGCCAAACCTAGAGCCAGAGAGCTCACAACAAACTTCTAAGAACCACAGAGTTGTAATGAAGTTGCAGAATAGCAAATAGATCAAATGATCCAACTATTGTTGGTGCCTGAAGGGTGCTGAAGACAAAAGAAGGAGGTCTAGAGACAGTAAGAGAATTCTGAGGGAGTTGGTGCAAGCTAGAGCTCAAGATAGCTCAGAGTGTGGATTAAAGGAATCTAGTCTAGAGAAGCCTAGATCTGTCTACAGAGTATGGACAACCAGCGGGATAAGATGGTATTCTAAACCCATAGGTTCAGTTGTAAACCAATGGAGTTGAGCATGGAACTTGTAAAAGAATTCAACCATAATCCTAAAGAGCCTAGTCAAGTTGACTAGAGCTCAAGGAGATGTAGCCCAAGATATTAGGGTGAAATCCATATTATATTGTTGTCTTATGTGTTTCTTTGTTTGCTACATTATTTACTATTACATGTATTTAAATATCAACATAAGCAACAAAACTTAAGGCATTAGACAATTTAAAGGTGTTAGAGTCGGTCTGGTCAGTCCTCCGTCAGAGATCAAAACTCTTTATGCATTTCATTTTTAGGTGTCCCGCTTCATTCACCCAGCTGCATTCCACTAGGGGCATGCCATAATTTGACGGAAAAGGTCATGCTATTCATTTCCCCTCATGTTTGGCTCTTGCTGGCTTAGGTATTTTGTCAATGATCACCAAAGTCCATGATAGTCAAGGTCTGGTCCTTTAAAGGACAAAAGTCATTTTCGATAGTTAGGTCTAGGGATTCATCAATTTGGTCTTCAATCATGTCCAGTAAAGCCATGCAGGCCAAAGTGAGGCCCTTACACAGCTATGATTCAGAGAGGTTCATCATCATGTTGATAGACTTCGACTCTTCTTCAAAACTCTGTTTTGAAGAAAAGTCAAACAGTGTCATTTATGATAAAATTTTGAAAAAAATCGTTAGTTGATTTCTTCAGATGCAATCATGGTTTCCGTGGCCAAATCTCCTGTCGTACAATCCCTGCAAAGAGTGCCGAAATTTCATCATTTGAGCTAAAATTTCAAAGGGAAAGTTAAAATCAGTGTGTTTTAAAGTCAGTGAAAAAGTGTCAAAACATAACATTAGAAAAATGGGTTTTTGAGGAAGCAAAAATTTAACCCATCACTTCGAAGTCTTTATATACAAGTTTTCCACAAAATCAAAGTCATAGTGCTAATCAAAGCCATTGGGAGACATTGCAAAGCGATTAGGAGTGCATCGTGCTTGTTGGAGCAATTTTGGAGGCAACTCTGAGGGTGCGACGCATATACACAAGGGCGCGACACACATAGAGGGCGTGGCATACACAGAGCCACCCCATTGTGTAAAATTATAATGGGTGCGACGCACACCCAGGGCGTGGTGCACTGGGTTTTTCTCGCGGTGCACATAGACCAAGGGCCGAAGCAGTGCCAAATCACCTCAAATTTTTTGTGAAGCCCATCAAATTGAAAGGTAGGCTCTATGACATGACTTGTTCATCAAAGTTGATAAATGAAATGGTGGTTTATGGCTATGTTTGAATGCAACAAAACTCATAAAATCAACCACAAGAAAACACCAAAAACCATGATGGCTAGGGTCACAAAAGTGTGGTGTTAGTGCCAAGGTTCCATTTCACCCATCATTTTCCCCTCACCTACCATTTTTCCCTATCCTCTCTTTCTCATTTTTTCTATTATCGCTACCCTAAAATACTACGAAACCCTATCCCCTATCCCTCCACGCTTTTGTCAACATAACACCCCAAACGCTACCTTGTCAAAACCCCAAAACCTACCTTATCAAATACCCAAACCCCCTCCATATCCCTAAAAAAACTTCTCCCCATAACCCCTATTCCCATCACTTTACTCCCTTCCTAATACTCCCTGTTTCATTGTTCCCCTTGGTGACATATATCACAAGAGCACCCAGCTTCACACCATCATCAAAGGGTAGCCTAAGTATAGTACACACAGTAGTCATGGCATCACAACATTCATCAGAGTATGAGATAGAGACACAAAGTGACTAATCATCGGAAGAGCAGGCTCCCAGGAGACATCTCAAGAGTGGCAAACATGTCAGGGATGACCCCACTACCATCACTGAATTACAAGCATGCCCTCTTGCCATGTCATGTTTCCAGCACCTAGCATGTTTTGAATTTTTTCAAAGGGTGGCTAATATTAGAGTTCATCATGAGTTGGCCCGTCTTTTTGTGCTTCACCTACATGGAGATCAGTCTATCTTGGCCAGGGTCACCTTCACATTGACACCCGAAACTATATCAGTGGTAACAGGCACAACAAATGTTGGAGAACAGTGGCATAAGAAGAAGAAAGTGGATAGGCAACACTATGAGCCTTACATCAAGGCCAGATTCTTGAGTCAGCTCACAAGAGTCTTTCCTTTCATATACTTGAAAGATGAGTATGCTCCACTCATGAAATTGATCATGAAGTACTTCAGCTATGAGGGGAGGTTCTCTCGACTATATGCCTATCACATCCGGTTACTCATGCACTTTATCAAGGTGAGGATAATGAACCTCCCATTTTTCATTTGCATGAACATAGAGAGGATAAACACCTTCATGCAACATAAGACCCCCTAGCAATAGCTTAACAGTGTGTATCACTTTGTTCTTATCCGGATTTTGGTAGATCATCAGTTGGGATTACAGGGCATTGCTTGGGAGGACTTCATCCCTCGTGACCTCTTCAGCACATCACAAGTATTATTAGAGCCAGAGCATAAGATAGGTGGTCCTTCTTATCAGTATGAGCACCAAGAGACCACTACCATGCCAGTTTTTGTTACATATCAGAGAGGCAGTAGGCACTTGTTTGCAGCAGCAAAGCGAGTGTTATCTCCACCCGGGGTGGAAGGGGCCTCGCTTCCGGCATCAACTACACAGGTACAAGACAAGGGCAAGGGGCCCATGCATGATGAGGGGCCATCAGGAGAACAAGAGGCCGATTTCATCCTCATTCAGGATGATGATGCAGAGGTGGAGAATGCTCGACTTAGGATGACTATTCAGGGGCAAAAAATGGAGATCCAAGACTTGTCACTCAATGTGGAGAGGGCCAGATGGATCATCAAGTATTTGGAGTAGAGGAACAAGCAGCTTGAGGATCAGCATGAGATCATGGAGCTGCAAAGCATCCATGAGAATCGACAAGCTGCTTAGCAAAGGAGGATCGAGCTCACTACCTTGGAGTAAGAGATCAACAATGACTGTGAGTCCTGGCTAGAGCAGATCAAAATACACCTTCAGAGGCTGCTAGAGAAGGCCAATAAAGACAAAACCATACTGAGGAGGATGGTTTGTCATTACAGGGCACGGAACATGAGAGCAAAGGCCCAGATAAGGAGCTTGAAAGCCAAATTGAGCAAAGCAAAAAAAGAGGCAAAAGAGGAAAAAGAGCAGTATCAGCTTTGAATCTTGGCTGAAGCTTTTGTGGCCCAGCATAGTGCCTCTTATAGAACCTCCAACCCAAATTTCAAGAAATTTGGAAAAATTTTGGTCACATGGAAATTTTTGGTCACAAACACAAGTTTTTTCTCCCTGTGTGTCGCGCCACTAGCGCGGCGCGTAGGATTTGGAGCTCCAAATGAGAAATGGCTTGCATTTTTTGATTGAGCATGCAAAATCATGACTATCGGCACTCGGGCAAGAAATTTGGGCATGATTTGAGTCTCCAGGAGGTCAAAAACACCCAAAAAATGACCTCTCTGCCCCTATTTTGACAAAAAGGAAGCAGTCTTGGGAGAATGAAGATTTGGAGGGGCAAATGAGCTCCAAATTTAAAAATTCCACTTGGGTTGGAAAGTAGACAAGACAGGCTTTCCAAAAAGCACACTTGGGCACATTTTAGACTCCTGTAAGTGCCTCAAAAGGGGCCCCAAAGTGGCGCAGAGCATATAGAAAATGGTGCGGTGCATATAGGAAAAAAGGCCAATTTCACCTCTATTTCGCGAAATTTCAATTCGCGACTTTTCATAAGTGGGCCCTCTCATCTACACTTCACTTTTTTGGCACCAAAGGTTGCCTTTAAAGTATTTTCACTCCAGATGGGCTTCTATCCAAGTGGAAAAGGAAGACAAACAGTCACCCAAGCCATTTGTCATGTTTGTAGCGCTGCACCTGTAGCTAATGGTTGGCTTTCCATCTCCATTTTGTAATGATTCAAGTAACTCCCCAACCCTTGGACGTTCTATCTCTTTGTGGCACATTCTATATATTGTATGCAAGCTATTTGCAAAGGGTTGGTTGGCTTGTAACTTTTGGGAGACTGTGGGAAAGAAACTCTGTTTCTTCATTGTATATTTTTACAGAGGATTAATAAAAGGCAACGGCTCTGTTTCATGAGATTCATGTGGTTGTGAGTGTAGAAAATGTGTCTCTTATGTTTCATATGTATCTTGTTATGTTTCATTGTTCATGTCATATTCATTTCCAGTGAAATTTTCTAAGTTGGATAAGGTAGAATTCAATTTTATTGCTTTGCCTATGGGAGAATTTCATGTTCAGTGTTCTTTCTTCTGTTGAAAAGGATTCATGTAATAATGCCCTTTTCACTCTCCTAAGCAATCTCTCCATTCCGCGTTGTTTCAAACTAAATTTCTGGACTCTCCGCCTATCTTTCCTCATGAAGTAATTTGTGCCTTTGTAGTAAATTCTCTGTTCATTGCGGTCCATTGGTCCCATACCATCCCAGAAACACAGTCATTCATAAAAATCATTTCTTGTATCCACATTCACTTACTAGCCTAAGATCAATATTTCACTGTAAGTCATCTCAGGCCGCTTCATTTATCTATTCACTGAGTGTGACTCAGAGAGAGCCCTCTCCTGTTCTGGTAGGGCTAGCTACTAGACTGAGCATGGTTTGTGGTTACCCTGAATTTTGCTTTCCTTCAGCCTAAGGCAGATTTAGGTGCTCACATAGTGGCGACTCTGCTGGGGATAGAAATCAAATCCCCTTACTTCTTAATAATTCTAAGCTTCCGGATGATAAGTTTAAGATTTGATAGGCTGAGTAAAGTTGGTTATGTCCTTTGATTTTTCTCAATAGCACGTTGGCTTCAAGAAGATATACCAGAGCTAATCCAGATCCAAATCCTCTGCACATCTATGAAAATCCCAATTTGATTTCAAGAATTCGTCATCAAGAAAGCTCTATATCTCTTGTGTTCAAATCCCATTCATGCCTGGACATTTTTGAGTATCTTGAAGAGCTAGAGTTTGATGATCAGTTTGGATTATCGTTGTTCGAAACCAAATCCGAAAGGGCGGTTGACTCTACTGTCCACAATCCATAGTTCCTTGTAGACTTGGAGATGGAAAGGGCTAACTGGCCAATTGATAACTATGTTATAGCTCAGCTTCAAACTCCAATTGCTAGCCCCTTACAAACTGTGCACACTCCTCCAACACCTCTGAGGACAAATCCACCAAGAGTGATGGCTGCCCGTTTTGCACCTCTTGTTTTACCTCAAGTTCTAGATGATATGCCCGCAGATTATCAAAGCAAAATCTCGTTTTTTGATGGCATTCCTAATGGCATTACTGCTCAGCAACATGTGGACAGAATGGCATATTTCTATGAACTTCATGAGATCGATGCGGAGAATGTGGCAATGAGACTTTTTATACAAACATTTGTAGGTGAAGTGAGGAAATGGTTCAGAGGTTTACCGGCTGCACGTATCGCTACCTTGGCTGACCTACAAAGACAATTTTTAAACCGCTGGGAAGTGAGAAAGAATCCTCTTCAAATTCTGGCCGAATATGAGAATATCAAAATAAACGCTGGTGAGTAGGTCCAAGACTATTGCATTAGATTCAATACAGTTTATAACGAAATTCCAGATCATCTAAGGCCACCTGTGGGACTAGCCATGGTGAAGTTCTCAGATGGTTTTGATGCTGACATGGCTTATCAATTGAGAGTAAGAGAACCGGCCACAATGGAAGACATGTAGAAGATAGCGGTCAGCGTTGAAGCAAATCTGCTGACCAAGAGGGCTAGAGCAAAGGCAGAGAAGAAGGTCACTGCAAAGGAAGAATCTTCCTCAGTAGATCAACTACTTCGGAAGCTAGAGCAGATGCTTGAAAGAGTGAAACTTGACAAACTGGATCCACAAGTTAGAAATCCTAACTTCCTTGGCCAACAACAACCATAATATAGAATAAGACAGAGAGATTAGCGAGCCCAAGAGCAGACCACACAACAACCAGTACAAACACCTTTGCAGCAAAATTTTGTGCATGGACTGGAATCAGATGAGGATGAGAATGTAATAGGTGAAGAAAATCACCTCTTTACTCCTGATGATTTGCCTATTTATCTCACTGAGGAAGAGGAGTATGCAGAAAGTTCAGCTGTACACAAAGACGTAGATTTAATTCTAGCAAGTGACACCGTCTTGGAGGAAGAATCAGATGAGTACCAAAGAGGCTATATGAATGCTTTGTCTGCCCAACAGCAGTGATATTCACTTAGAAACAGAGATGTGTCGGTCAAACCAATTCAGAAAAAGAAGGATGTTGAGGCATAAAAGAATGATTCATTAGTTGCACAAAGGAAAGGAAAGGAGGTGGTTGATCCGGAGAGCAGAAAATCACCATTAGCAAAACAATCACATCAGCAAGTTGCATCGAAAGAAAAGGAAAGGAAAGAAATCCCAGTCAAAGAGGTAGAAAATATTCCCGCTTTTAATTTGGAGAATGAGATTTCTAAATTGAAAGTATCCACCCCCTTGACTAAAATAATGAAGAACAACAGTTATAGAGGACAGGTATCTAAAATGTTGAATTTGGACCCAATGTCCGACATGGTAAATCTTGAAGATGATCAACCTGAAATGATTTTTGGGCCAGCATCAAATGGTGAGTCTCCTGAGAGTGATGTGCCACCATTTTATATCAGTTTAAGATTGCATTATTGTTATAGCTCCAAATATCACTCTTATGGTTTGTGATGCTACACTCATGGCCTAGGGCAACCCCTCCTTCCAGACCTGGTCCAAAATTTAAAAAATAGTGTTTTATCCCTTATATGCGACATTGCGCTGAGTTAAACGCGTGTATACGTGGGTAGGCATATATTCAACCCGTGTATATGTATTAAAACACTTAAGAAAATATAAAACTCCTTAATTTCAGGCGGAGATCGCGGGTTTTACCTATGATCACCTGTTAGTGCCCATGGCCCAACTGTTCCCAACCAACTCCCAACTAAAAAACTACTTTTGGAGAGGTATAAAAAGACCTCAAAGGGAAGGCCTAAGAGGGGAGAGAAGAGAGAGAAAGGTTATTATACTAAGATTTTTCCCTTGACCAGGTCTGAAGACCCTTGTGCCTTCTGCACTTCCCCCATTTGTACAGGAAACCCTTGCTTCCTTTTGTGTTGAGGTTCATCCACTACTTATGACATCATGGAGTAAGTCATGGAAGGAGTTTGCTAAAGGCTTGAGGCTGGACGGATCCGGAAGGAAGCTTTGCTTGGAGCCTGCGAAAGGTGACTCAGGTGAAATTAT